>CM050218.1:30977500-31015000 GCA_027475355.1 Coilia nasus | reverse complement strand
AGTCGGGCTTGTAAACAAACAACAACTACAAAAGCCCAGTTTCAGCCCAGAACATTTGGATCAAGGCTCATTTCCATGTACCTGGGTGTATGTATTTTTGTATGTGTGTGTGTGTGTGTGTGTGTGTGTGTGTGTGTGTGTGTGTGTGTGTGTGTGTGTGTGTGTGTGTGTGTGTGTGTGTGTGTGTGTGTGTTAATGGGTATGTCTGTATTTATGTTTGTATGTGTAGTGTCTGTATGTATGTCAAGTGTTAACAGATTGGGTGACGTGCATTATACTTTAACAACTCATATAATATAATCTTTTTGATGAGAAGGTGTGATTTGACCAGTAAGAGTAAATGACTGAGCGAAATGTTGAGGATGGTATGTTTGGTATTCTGAAGTTCTCTCTACAATTGACATCTATCACAGCCTCAAGAGATTTTAAAGGGCACTGAGAGCTTGAGTACCTTTTCAAGTGAAAACAGAGCTGTATGCTACCTCCTTATAGCTTCAGGGCTGGTACAACTGGTCTGGATGAAGGACTTTAGTGCCGGCCAGCAGCAATAGATACCACAGCCTTAGCAATTAAAGATCCTAACCTCTGTACTTAAAACAAGTGGTTTCGCTAATTAGCTCTTCCAAACGGCTGAGAGGCTGGGCTAATAAGAATAGACAGGTTTAGAGTACCGATCGAAGAGAAAAATGGCAAAAACTTTTACTGTCTGACAAGCTGCCCAACCCAAGTGGCCAGGGGATACAAAGGTTGAACAGGAAGCAAACTTCACTCCCTGATATATTAGGATTTCTGCAAACCCAATTTGCCAGCACTTTTGAGCACTAATAAGACATAAGAGTTAAGTTAGGGTTTCACTCCTCTTGCTAGCACATCCCTCCAGCTGGTAGGGCTGGTAGGGCCATCGCTGTTCACTGTGGAGTATTGCTCTCGGCCTTTGCAGTGGTGTGAATGACTTTCAGATATGGTCAGTATTCAATCTGGCCTAATGCAAGACGCCAAAAAAGCAAAAAAGATGACGGTGAAGACCTCCATGCTGGTGAGCACGAAATCAGGCTTTGTGGCCAGCGTGAGGAAACAAGGTTGTTTTCTCAGCGGGCTCCAGCCAAAAGTCCACCTTGTTAATGAGGCTGGCCCTGTCAGGAGAAATGGTTGACTGGGCAGGAATGTGCGCAAAACATCTGTTGTTCCTGTGTTAACAGCCCGTAGCCATGGACAAGGGAGAACAGTGATGAGACACATGTTTGAGAGTCCCAACACCAATGCGCCATGGGCCATAATTACACACATACTGTAATTGCTGGCACATGAAAACCTCCCTTGTCATGAACCAATAATTAAGCGCATACTTGAATCACTGTTACATGGACAGCTCTCATGCTCAATGCCTCATGCCAAACCACCCATGCAGTCCTCTGACCATGTGCTTACTAATGTGTTAGATTGCATAGGCTGAAAACAAATGTGTGGATGGTTTTGCAATGTTACAAAAATGGATGTCGAATATGCCCAGCACCACATCACAAAACATCCTTTGCTTTGAAGAAATTCACCCTTTGATCTATCCATTTACTTGTTGGCAGTGCCAAAACACACTGTATTTTGTTACAGTATAACAGGTTTCACTTGGGTGTACTATTTAAATCACATTCCACAAATTTGTCATTTGTCATGCAATCCAGTACAAAAGGAATTTATTATTATTATTATTATTATTATTATTGCAGTATTGTAATCTGGTTACACTTCACAGAAAGAATGTTATGAAGAATCTCGATGAATTCTGTGCCCGTTTAAAGTTGCAGGCTTGGAGAATGCACCCAGACTGACCTTACAGTTGTTCATCTGCCTCCTCAGTCCCTGTTGTGACCAGATCTGACCTTTAAAGCTCTCCACTCACCCCGGCCCGTCAGTCACTCCTACCTTCACCTGCCCGAAGGACTCCAGCCTACATGTACTCTCCACCCACTCAGCCATAAAAACACTCCACACACAGACATACAGGCACGCACACACACATGCACGCACACACGCACGCGACACATATGCACGTACGCACACATGCACACACACGTGCGCACGCGCAGATGCACACACACACACACATACACACACGCACACACACACACACATACACACACTCACACATGCATGCATGCACACACCAACACACACACTACACTTATCAGAAACACAAACAGACACTCACCCACACACACAAACTACACTTATCAGACCCACATACATACACACACATACTCGCCAACACACACACACACACACACACACACACACACACACACACACACACACACACACACACACACACCAGCTCCGAGTAGACTCTGGAGACCAGGGTAAGAGAGGATCAGTCTGGGGGCACTAGACAGCAGCCCACAGGGCACCGTTTGACACAGACCTTTTTTCAGATGAGCACATTCTCAGGCTCTCACCATCTCAGGTGCTGCTATCGGCTGGTTTTTTGTTTTGTCACTTGGTGGTATCGCAAAAATAGGGCTGTGTTATTGCAGCAATTACATCAGTACCAAGAGGCTGCTGTTCAAGAGTGCCATCTCGGCACTCACAGTTGTATAGCCACATTACAGGTCACGCACCGCTTCAAACAATAATGTGATAGTATCTATTTGTGTGACTGCACCTTTTTTACCAATTACTATCTAAAACTCCAGACACAGAATTCTCTCTCTCTCTCTCTCTCTCTCTCTCTTTGTTCTTGTTATTTTTCTTATTATACTTTGTTTTTTCTCTTTTTCTTTCGTTCTCTCTTCCTGTCAGTCTTATATTTTTGCTTCCTCTGTAGATCATTGTGCATGTACAGTGCTGGTTGTGTGTTGTGTGTATGTGTCTGAGTGTGTGTGTCTGTGTGTGTGTGTGTGTGTAAGAGAGAGAAAGAAAGAGAGAGTGTGTGTATGTGTGTGTCACGGAGAGATGTAGAGAGAGAGGCGAAAAGGAGAATAATCAAGAATGTGAGTAATGCCATTCATGAGATCCGTATCGGCACAGCACTCATTCCTCCACATTAACTTCAAACATGGCCTTTGGAACGTCACTTTCCGTCTCTTTCTCCCAGAAGGCTGCTTGGCTCCATAACAAATTTCTATCTGGCATTCCTATCCATCCAACCGCCCCCACTCCCAACACACACACACACCCACCCTTTTTCTCTAACATCACGATTGGCCATTATAGCCTTTGTAAAATGGGCCGAAACTCAGCTCTTTATAATTAGCAGTATTCGTCAAGCAAATGGGAAGTGCCGCAGCAACGAGAGACTAACATGGGCCCTAATTACGGCACCGGTGGAGACTAAAGGCAGTAATGAAGTCTGAGACGCTGAAACGTGTTTTGTTCCTTTTTCTCCATTTGTCCATATCATTTTTTCCATGGCACACACTAAAATCTCTAAATAATTTACAGTAAATGATCCCCACAATCTAGAACCAGCCGAACTACCATGAGATGCATCTTATGGGCTTGAAAGGTGCTTAGGATGCACCTGAATGGCATAATTATTGGATACTAACAGCAAAATCTATTTTTCTGTCCCTTTATTTTTCCCCCAGACATTTGCTATTGTCCCATTCTGCTGGTGAGTCAGTGTTCTTCAGTAGATTTCAGCACCCAAGAATAGACCCTGATAAATAAAGCTGTCACCGATTTTTTCAGTCCCAGTCCACATTACTGTCTGAAGTAGGGGTGTGTGTGTGCGTGTGTGTGTGTGTGTGTGTTTGTGTGTGTGTGTGTGTGTGTGTGTGTGTGTGTGTGTGTGTTTTAAACTGATTGTGTTGCACGGAACACTGGGGTTGTGTTTCCATGACAGGATTGGCTGGCCCTGATCCGACACTGCTGTTTCCATCTCCATAATTGGACGGAGTCCCGGCCTGAACCTCGCCAGTCTAGACAGACTTCATCGCCTGGGTGTCTTGAATGGTGATTTGCCCTCCCCTTGCAATGAAATCAGGTGATGATGAAAGGTGTTTCATTTATCCCCTAACTCTGCTCTGTGCTTGGCTACCGGAGCCTCCCTCTGTTGGTCGAGTGATCCCGCCACTGAAAGAAAACTGGCAATAGCACTGATCTGCACAAACAGGAATATCTTCACATAATATTGTGTGTGTGTGTGTGTTGGGGGGGGTTGTATACAGTGTATAAAGTGTGAATGTGTATGCATGCACTGTATATGTCGCAGAGCAGAAGCCCACTTGGTGGTCCATATGTCTTCAAAACCCTCCAGGGAGGTTTCTCCTTCTGTGTTTCTCTCTCTCTCTTTCTCTCTTCCTTCAGCTAGCAGCAGCGACATGTAAAACACGCCTCCTGAAAGCCTGTCATGGCCCCGGTCACCTGCCAGCCGTCCCCGGGGGTGACAGCCGTAGAAGGTGCAGCCACAGCAGGGAGTCGCGGAGGCAAACAGGCAAACAGCAGTGTGACTCACAGCACCCACCCCAACCCCCCCACAAACAGCAGCGTGAGTCACAGCACCCCCCCAGTACCCCATAAACAGCAGCGTGAGGTACAGCACCCCCCCAGTACCCCACAAACAGCAGCGTGAGTCACAGCTACCCCCAAGCCCCCCAACCCCACCACAAACAGTAGTGTGAGTCACACCCAGACACCCCATACGCCTTCCAAGACATGCCAACCAAGACACCACCCAGTTCACTTATGAGTGACCCCACACTCTGTCACACAGCAGCACAGTGTGGAGAAGGTGTGAGAAAAGAGTAAAAAAGAGACAGAGGAAGAGAGAAAGAGAGAGAGAGAGAAAGAGAGAGGATGAGAGGGTGGAGAGAGAGCGCACGAGAGAGAGAGTACAGTAATAGAGAGGGAGAGAAGCAAGGCAGTAAAGGCAGAAGAGTGGAAGAAAAAAAGACAGGCACATACAGCTAGACAACCCAATAGGGAATTGAAGGTTAGAAAGGTCAGATGAAGCAGAAAAAAGGCAGAGGGAAAGAGAGACAGATCCATGAATTATTCCTCTCTAATCCTGTCTGCCGAGAAGCCTCTGAAGGCTGCACGCAGCAAAGAGACCGCCCACCCCCCCTTCCTACAGGCAAGCGTTTAAACAGACCTGGGGCATCAAATATTTAAGCCTGCTTGTCCATTGATATGTCCTCAGTTGCTTAGGATCGTGGCAGCTGGGTTTTAGACGGGGCGCTGGGAGCCATCAAAAGGTGTTTAGTCGAGGCAGGGATGCCTTTGACGCCAATTAGGAGCAGATGCACGTGAGGGTGGCAGTGGTAGAGGGAGATGGCACGAGCAGCCATGAGTGCTGACATATCGCCCTCCCTGTACACACACACTGTGAGCCATATAGCCTCAGTGCAACAACATAGTGGGATGTGGGAAGATAGGAGGAAGAGACATCAAAAACACGCTTGTAGGTGTGTGTGTGTGTGTGTGTGTGTGTGTGCGTGCGTGCGTGCGTGCGTGCGTGCGTGCGTGCGTGCGTGCGTGCGTGTGTGTGTGTGTGCATTAATGTATGTATGAGGTACAATACAGCAAGTTGATTGGTTTACCTCTGTGCACTGCTCGACCTGTTGTGAATATCCCTGATTCTAATGAAACATGCAAATCAAATCAAGTCTAATCAAATGACATCAAATTTAGTCTTTTCACACATTCACTGAAATGAAAAATACACTTTGATGACCTGGCTATTACAATAAAAAATAAAAACTTTTATCTACTAAAAATATATACCTGTATAATCTTACAGGAGACAGTCACAAACCACATTGTAATTAGAGATGCATAGTAAAAACATAGTGAACCATTTTAGGGTTCACCACAGGCAGTTTGCCAGGGCTGTTAAGTTGGTGCTGCTAAGCAGAAATCCTTCCACAGTTCAGACTGACTTGAGGAAAGAGGTGGCAAACAGCTAGCCTGAGAAACCAGCCCCTCGTACTTCATTTCATTTTGTCCAGAGGGTCTGGACCAGACCCCGTGAGAAACTTTTTTTTTTCCTGGAGGTGTGGACTCAAAACAAGTGCCTCTGCCTTTACCCAATCACTAACACCTGGTCGTCACGAATGCAATTAGCCTACCTACGCACTACAGTTCAAATGTAGCACACAAGGTCAACGTCATGGCTAACGAACACACCCTCTGTTTGTTGATCGGATCGGCGTTGCTCGGACCGCTTACATGACCCTCAAGACATTCTGGTCCAGACCCTCTGTACAAAATGAAATGAAATACGAGGGCCGGGTTTACCAGGCTAGCAAACAGCATCCTCAGAGATCAAAAATCCTACCATTTATCAGTTATGCTCATGCACTTAAAACAGGAGATTTCCCTGATTAGTTCAGCTACCTGGCTAAAGAGCTGTGCTAACTAAAACGATTAGAAAATTAGGTGGGTAATTACTCGGTTTACTTAATGGCTGGAACTGATATGAAGTAGTAGTACGAATTTCTGAAGCCTCCTTTCCCATCTCTGTTTTGAAGGAAACCTATCCCTACAAGCAAATTTATGGTAGCACCTCTTAGTGTTGACACACAAGTTTATCACACAGCCGCAACATATCACCCTACCGGGGTGTTTTTAATAGTGTGCTGAGTGCTGTGTTGTATTGGTTTATTTATGGACGTTGGAGAACTTGTCACTTCTTAAAGGCTTATTTACATGAGAAACCATGCACAGGCAATGAATTGAACAATAAGTGAAGTGAGAAAATCCATTATTCACTTAAACCATTAATATGTTTTATCAAACAGAGCCACAAGAGCAATATGTACTGCATGGACAGGAAAGACAGAGAGAGAGAGAGAGAGAGAGAGAGAGAGAGAGAGAGAGAGAGAGAAAGAGAGAGAGAGAGAGAGAGCAGTGCAGGTGAAGCATTAAGCTTTTATGACGGGCATGAAGCCCATCATAAACAACAGTAAACAATCTGTTAATGAAAGTGGCAGTGAGATACCATTTTATAGCTTGTTGTCTTTTTCTGCACTGGGAAACAGAGTTTCTAATTTGTTTTCTGTGCAGCTCTGCCAGGCTGAGTGAAGGGCATAGGGGTGTGTGAGTGCACGTACCTGTCTATGGCTGTCACTTTAAAGATGCTTTTATGTAAGGCAACTTACAGATAAGGTATACATGAATTTTGTGAAATCACTGGTAATGAAATGTAAATAGTAACTGGTAACACTTTATTTGAAGGTGTCTACATAAGATTGACTACATAATGTTATAAACATGACATGGAACGTTATAAACACTAATTACACTTCATTCTTGTTTATGACTGTTGTCATTAAGTGTCATTTGTTTTTTTGTAAATGTTGGTCATTTGGTAATGTTAAGTTAATATTTTCTGGGATGCTGACATTGCAAAAAAAAAAAAAAGACACTTAATGACAGTGAACAGTGAGCAGTCATAAGCATAAATGAAGTGTTATTAATATTCATGATATGTGTCATGTCATGTTTATAAAGAGCTCATGTCACCCTTATGTACACACCTTCAAATCAAGTGTAACCTAGTATCTTAGGTGGATGTACACAATTAAATTGTTTGTATACATGTTTACAGGGTTAGATAGATAGATAGATAGATAGATAGATAGATAGATAGATAGATAGATAGATAGATAGATAGATAGATAGATAGATAGATAGATAGATAGATAGATAGATTGATTGATTGATTGATTGATTGATTGATTGATTGATTGATTGATTGATTGATTGATTGATTGATAGATAGATAGATAGATAGATAGATAGATAGATAGATAGATAGATAGATAGATAGATAGATAGATAGATTGATAGATTGATAGATTGATATGCTGATGTAGTCCTGTATTTTCCACTCCAGTGTAAGGCAGCTGCAGAGACAGGACAGTGTTGCAGTAGTAAGCTTGAAGGTATATACCTATGTGGTAATGTGGATCTTTGTTTTGACACGCCATCCTTCAATGCCCATCAACTGAGCAAGAGATAGGGGAGGAGGTCTTTGATGATGACATGAGCACTTTTACATTATGATTGTGTATACAGTGCAACTGATGCTATGTTTGTATTGCATCTTGTACTGTCTTGTTGCTGCAACTTGCCCTATCTCCCAGAGCAATTTTTCCCTGGAGGAGACTATAAAGAAACCTAACCTATTTCAGGCAGAGCTTACAGGAATTGTATTTTGATGAAGAAGGGTAGAGAAATAAAAAAGAAGGAAAGAGGTTCAGAAACAGAGAGCAGAAGACATTGTGTGTGTGCCGAGAAACAACCAGATGCTTGCAGGTCACAGCTAAGTGGCTTACTTAGTGCGGTTATAGATGATGGAGGGCAGCAAAGCGAATTCAGAAGTGCCTTTCACCCAGTTACAAGTTGATGAACCACTGAAACAATTTTGGAAACATTATTTTTATACTTTTTTATTTTTATAAATTATATAAGTCTGAAAAAATGTTAACAGCTAAAAATGTGCAATGCTGTTATACATCATCAGAGATTACATCCACAATTTAAGTATACCCACAATCATTTCAGAATAATGCACTTAATGGAGCTTAGCCTTGGGCTCTCTGCATCTGTTCACACACAGCTCTGTGTGCCCCACATCATGCATGTATTACAGTCATGCAGCTATCTACTGCTAACAGCACTGGGTGGTCTTAAAATGCATAGATATGCTAATTAATTCACAGAGTTAGCATCCCCTGCTGCATGCTAACTGTAGTGATTCTGAAGTTTGCATGATAGCAACTATAGGAACTGCTTACACTGCTGTAGCTACATTACTGATAGCATCCACCCAATCTAGAAAAAAAGGTACAGCAATTAAAATCAGTGGTTGTATGCAGAACTGCTAAATTCCTGGGGGAGGGGGTCCTTGTGTGCTCCCTTTTTGTGTACACCCTAGCTGCATTAACTCTGCTATGCCTTTGTTTACTCTGATCCTCTACACTTCTGTTAGCTTGTTTGTGTCCTCCTTTTGTGAGCCGCTTTGGATAAAAGCTTATCCTTTGTTTAATGTAACATAATGTAATTTACATGTAATAATGTACATGCAGGCAAGGCTAGTAAATGTCATTTACTGCATACAGGCTATTGCATACTCAAAAGCAGATCAGGGTGCTTTACATAAAAAAGTGCTCAAAGAGTAGATAAAAACAAAGAAGTTAAAAATATATGTATGATTAAAACATAGTTTTAGACAGGAAAAAGAAAAGATATAGTACTTTGCATAAAAAATGTCATTTAAATCAAGTTAAGGAAAGTGTAAGAATAAACTTCAGTCATGTAAAGTTCAGTCATGGCAAGTAGGAGTGTGTGCTGCATAGCTGCATAGCAAAGACAGAATGTTAAGGGGGAGACTGATAAAATTCCTCATAACGGCAGCTGTCTCTATTTCATTATTTGCATTTATTGATAAATAATATAAAATCACTTCAATGGATCAAGGCCTCATACATAAAACTTTGCAGGAAAGCCTATAAGAGGAGCGACTGGGGACCGCGCCTGGATGCAGTGTGTGGGAGCAATTTGTCTCTGCCTCATGAAATAACCTATTGGATTCTTAGGAGACTGCAAATTGCATTTTGGCAAATAAATTTATTGACAGTTGCGCAGGGTGTGATGGATCAAAATAGATGTCAAATAAAGAATACCTTACCAGTTGCAATCTAATATGGCAATCAAGAGGCTTTGATTAAGAGGATAGTAAACAGCACAATGAAGGTGATTCAGTCATGCCTCTGTCAATACCTCGGGCAGAGCCAGCATCTCATTACAGGAAGGTTGTTTTGGTTGTTTAGTGAACACCAGATATCTAAACCCTCTAGCTAGAGGCCCAGCTAGCCAACACAGGCCACTGCTTGGAGCCCCAGGCCACTAAAGAGGGCTGACTACCTTTACACTGCAGCAGTTTTGTTTTGGTTCTTGAGTGGACACCGGATATCTAAGCCCCTCTGGCTAGAGGCATAGCTAGCCAACAGGCAACACAGGCAACACAGGCAACTGCTTGGAGCCCCAGGCCACGAAAGGGGGCTGAAAACCTTTACACTGCAGCAGTGATAATGCAGCTCCTAATGAAAGTGGTGAGTTTTTGCCAGGGGCCTCAATGTCTAGGAGTCTAAGAACACCTCTGGCCTAGGGTGGGAGGGCTCATTTCTACCTGTATGAATGGAGTCTAGGAAGACCTCTGCCGATGACATGTAATTGCATAAATGGTTAACCAGTGGATGCCCCACCACAAACCTAAATAGGGCAGACTATTGTCCTCAGGGTGATAAAGCATTACGCATTATACACCCATTTGTAAACAGCAAATAAAATAGAAAGTTTGGTTACACTTTTGTACTGTCCCTGTTAATAAGGTACAGTCTAACAATGTGTGAACAGTATGTAACATTATGTACTTACGTATACTGATAGGGTTAGGGTTCGGGTTGGTGTTAGGTAGCCTATGTACAATGTAAGTACATGATATAACATGTTGTTACATGTAGATACACTAAAAAGGGAACCGTTAAATAAAGTGTTACTGAAAGTTCTAGAAAATTCAGTATTACTTTAAGTTTGACAGTGAGGTGAACTTTACACACATTTGATATAATATACACCACAGAATGGTGCATGGAGGAAAATTGTTCTGATAGTGACATACAGTATAGTTAGTAAGTTCACAAGGACCTTAAGTGGAACAAAACTTTACCCAAGCCCAAGTTCATGCATTTCCCTCATTTCACCCTCTAGTTTACAAATAAGGGTGAATTTCAGGCAGTCGGGAGCTTGCTGTGAAACTACTTATGCCCAGGAAGAACTCCTAATATCAAAACAGTAAGTAGACTCACATTCTATTTCAGAAAGTTTCGGGAAGTGCTGTTGCATTGTGTTGTGTTGTGTTGGCCTGTGAGTCATGGCTCTCCTGTCTGGTGCTCCCCCAAAAGTGTCACTCCAGCCCCTGCTAGAGAACCCTCAATATGGTGCCTGGAGATAAGCAGGAGCCTCAGCACGCCAGAGTCCTTCAGTGGCCTGACTTTTAAGCCGCAACTTAGAGAGGGGAGTGGAGGAGAGGCGAAGATGCCTCTTTAGTTCCCAAAAGTGACTGCTTTTGTATCACACACTTTCTGAGCACACTTTAGCTTTCTAGGGAAATAAAACTTTTGGTTGGTTTGGTTGGGGCTATGTGGCTGTTATTATAGCTCTCTACAATTCCTTGATTCCTGGATTCCTTAAACACTGATGAGGAAACACAACACAGGACCACTTAAGGGGCATTAGACTGAAGCTAGATAACATGATAAATCCAGTGGGACATTTAAACAATGACTATGACTAAGAATTGTGGATGATTATGTAGATCGTATTCAGTGGTAATTGCCTTCAGCAATTAAAAACTATTCCTGTGAGTTTCCATGGCTCACAGTAAATCACCCACTGTGCTCATTGCTATGAAGAACATGAAGTGTGTTAGTGGATGATTAAGGGGAAGATATATGTTGCAATTAAGAACAAGGAACTCTTACACTGTGGAAACATTGGGGACCTTGTAATTTTATGCCCAGCACATCAGTGGTATCTCTATTACAGTATAAAATTACAATATAAAACTGACATTTTAACACTTTCCTTTGGGGATTCATTTGACATTTTTATGCTTTTGTACTAAATACATTACAAGCTGTCATCTGTACAGCGCAGCACTGGTCAGGGTATGTGAGGTGCATCATGGGAATGAAACCCAAAACCTGCTTTTGTTAGCATCTTGCTATCCCTTACCTCATCTCCTCAGAGAGTACATCAGGCCTGCTCTTAGTAGTAGCTCCAGACAACCCCAACACCTGCATAACTCCGACACAAATGCATAATAACAGTATGCAGCAAATGCTATGGAACTATGGAACAGAAAATGATTTAATTGTAACCCACTGAAGGTGCTGCCAAATGAAGGGAACACATGCATGTGTATCACATTGGCAGCCTGGTACTCCAGCAACACACAAGTGTGTCTGGAGGTCATCCTTCCTCTGAGTATGCTCAGCTCACAACATGGCAAAATTAGCTTTGCCCCTCTCCCCCCATCACCAATCCCGCCCCCCGCTATCAGTCCCTCCCACCTTCCATTCCTCCCTCCCTGTCTCTCTCCCCTCTCTTCCTCACTCTCTCCCTCTTTCTCCCTCTCTTCCCTTTCTCTCTCTCTCCCACACACTCTCTCTCTCTTTCGGTTTGTCCCCTCTCTCTCTTTCTCTCTGCCCTCTTTCTCTGTTTCTCCCTCTGTGTGCAACAGGCTGGTTCTCAGTCAGACTGCCTGCACAGCCAAGCAGATTACTGGGGGAAAGCAGCAGCCCTGACATCTGCGGGAGATAAGGAGACAGACTAGCACAAGAACACCTGGGAAAGGAAACCCCATTCTCACCGCAAACTTTCTGAAATGGGAAAGTGGGCAAAGTTTGAAATGACTTTCGAAGTTCAGGGTTTGGCGATGGAAGAGAGGGGAGAGAGAAAGGCAGAGAGAGGATGGGGGGGGGGGGGGGGGGATCAGATAAGGGAAGTTAAAGGAAGGAAGTGAACCGATAGAGTTATGGGGGGTGGGGGTGAAACCCATGGAAGCATGACCTGCATTGGTGTTATCAGCCTTTATATTTGAGCTTGCTGCTCTGCTGACTGACTACAGGGAGACTAGCTGCAGGTGTGTGTGTCTGTATGAGTGTGTGTCTGTGTGTGGGTGTGTGTGTGACCTTGTGTGTGCATGTATGTGTGTGTGTGTATGTTTGTGTGGGGGGAGGGCAGAGGACCGGTATGTATGCGTGTGTGCGTATGTGTGTGTGTATGTATGTGTTTGTGTATGTACTGTATGTGTGTGTATGTGTGGGTGTCCAACACGGACTCAGGCGCGCTCTGCTTCACTTACCTCATGTACCCACAGGAAACGGAGCAGCAGCCCACAACAGAAACGTGCCGATAACAGCCTGATGCCACATGATTACAGACTTCGTCTGGCTGTGTGTGCCTGCGCATTTGTGTGTGTGTGTGTCTGGAAGGCAGGGGGGATGTTTTGTGTAAGTACACATGAGTGTGTGGTTGTCTGAGTTTGTCTGTATATGAGTACAGTATATTGTCTGTTTTGTGGGTGTAGGTCACTGTGTGTGTGTGTGTGTGTGTGTGTGTGTGTTTGTGCATTTTTGCACACCGCTGTAGGCTTATACCCTGTGAGAAGATTTGCTTTCACCCTTCTGAAAGCAGAATGACACACCTTACATTGATTCTAAATGCTGTGGCTAAAAGCAGATGATTACCAATCCCTCTCTCAGGGTGTCTCATGCCCTCTCTTCCTCTCAAAATCTCTCTTTCTCTCTTTTTACTTTTGCCCTATCTCTCTTTCTTCCTCTTTCTCTCTCTCTCTCTCTGGAATCTCAGTATTCCCCTCACACTTCTACTCCACACAAAGTCAGCTGGCTCCTGCCAAAGCACACACAGGCCATTTGTAGAGGAGATGCATGTATGTATGTACTGTATGTATGTGTGTGGGGGTATGTGTGTGTATGCGTGTGTGTGTGTGTGTGTGTGTGTGTGTGTGTGTGTGTGTATGTATGTATGTATGTAGGTCTAATGGCCAATGAAATTAACCTCTGCTTTAAATTTGGCTAATGCAGGCATGTCCAAAGTCTGGCCCGCGTTCTAATTTCCACCGGCCCGCAGCCCCGTCATTAAATCACCACCCAGCACTTTCTAAAAACTGCAAGTTCGATTCTTTGATTGTGATTGGCTGAATTGCCAAGCAGTTGTACACCTGTAATAGCACTCTTTCATGACACTGCCTTTTTTCCTCACCCCTGTTGCTCCCTGGGGACACTAACAACCAACTGCGCCTAAATGAACTTTTCTCGTCTAGCGCCACTGGTCTGCAAAGACTGCCGACCTATGATCACATAAGAGCCCACATTAACAGGGCGTTGCATAGCTCTAGCGCCACTGGACTACAAAGATTGCTGACTAGGGCCTACAAGGACTGCCTACCTGTGTTCATGCAACAGTCAGTCTGCTACTGTATTTATCTGCGCCGACACCACTGAACCGCAAGAAATGTTGTCTTGTAACAATCCTGCTAAACTGTAAAGCACTTTGAGCTGCATCTTGCATGTATGAACTGTGCTATACAAGTAAAAGTTTATTATTATTATTTTTCTAAGGGCCTGGCCACACGGCAATGTTTTCAGGTTGAAACAGTAAACTTTGTTGGTAACGCTTTATATTAAGGTCCTTGTAATAAGCATTAATAGTCAATAGTAAGTAGGTAATAAGGCCCTTATAAGTGCATATAAGATGCTTATTGACATTATTATGTGTTTATAAGACTATATATGTATTAATAGTCTCATTATAATATGGTTAATATCAGACTATAAGATATTTATAAGAACTTATAAGAAACTTGTTAACTGTTTGTTAATGCTTAATGAGTATTTTATAATTGTTCATAATAACATTACAAACACATATATTGAACTAGCCCAACCATTATGTCGTTGTCATGCCTTTACTAATCTTTATTGTTTGATTTATTAACATTAATATATACTTTACTGGTCATCTATTATAAGTTAACTCTGCACTTGTTTACAGTTAACTGTGCTTTTTGCAGGTACTGGATCTAAAGCGAGAACAGTGTCTTATAAAGACTGATAAAGCCTTTATTGTGCATTATTAAGCCTTTAGGAATACTTTTGGATTGTTGTTTGCATTTGTTTATGGGTAAAGATTTTTACAAATTCCACATCTGGAATGAACATTACATATGGTCAAGGTTGATACTGTATGATGGAAGAAAAACATTTCTTAACACAACAAAATGTCTAACGGTGAAGCCCAATGTCTTCATTTATTGCTTTTCGCGGGCAGTCTACATCTGTTCTTCTTTTTTTTTTTGCGCTTCTGGCAAGCTTTTATTTTGAAGACGGACTGTAAAACCGACTCTTGCAGGTTAAGCTAGCGACCCTCTGGCCACACAATCAACGTGAACATCCTTCTAATACCGCATGCAAAACAGAGGGAGAGGACCAAACATTTTCACCTCGAGGAGAATACAAACCCGTTGTGAATCTCAAAAAGATAATGCTGACAAGAGGAGCTGTTGTGATATGGAGGTAAGTTTTGACTGCAGCTAACTAGTTAGTGTACATTCAAACATGCAGCTACTGTAGATATGTAGCTAACTAGCCAAAGCTAGTAATACAGTGTAAGCAAACTACTACAAACATTTAAGAGAAAAGAGAGAAGCTATATTAATTCCATGAAGAGAGAAGCTATAATGTTTCCATAAATGTAGCCTAACCTGCCTGTAAATTGGCATAGCTGGAGACAAAATAAGTTAGCTGTTGCATAAACATTTTGTCACATGGTATTGCCGTTGGTATTTGTAACGAAGAAAACAGTAGGAAATAAGTTGCTTATATGACTAGCTTTGGCTAGCTAGCTACATACCTACTGTAGCTGCATGTTGGAATGTACACTAACTAGTTAGCTGCAGTTAAAACTTACCAGAAGAGTTATCCTCCATATCACAACAGCTCCTCTTTCAGCATTATTTTCAAATCCAGAACGAGTTGGTTTATTTTTTAAGAAAATATGTCACATCAATAAATGACGACATTGGGCTTCACCGTTGAATGATTTGTTGTGTTAAGCCATTTTTTCCTTCTATCATACAGTATAGACCTTGACCACATGTATTGTTCATTCCAGATGTGAAATTTGTGAAAATCATTAGTCATAAATAAATGCATAATAGAAGATTTATTAGACTTCATTAGGCATTGTTCTCACTTTAGATCTGGTACCTGCAAAAAGCATAGTTAACTGTTAACAAGTGCATAGTTACCTGATAACAAGGTCATAATAAAGTATAGTTTATTTTAATAAAACAATCAAAAAGTATTCTTAAAGGCTTAATAATGCACAATAAAGGATTTATCAGTCTTTATAAGACAATGTTCTCGCTTTAGATCCGGTACCTGCAAAACGCACAGTTAACTTACAATAGATGACCAGTAAAGTATATATTAATGTTAATAAATCAAACAATAAAGATTAGTAAAGGCATGACAAAGACATAATGGTTAGGCTAGTTGAGTCAATACATGTGTTTGTAATGTTATTATGAACAATTATAAAATACTCATAAAACATTAACAAACAGTTAACAAGTTACTTATAAGTTCTTATAAATATCTTATAGTCTGCTATTAACTACATTATAATGAGACCATTAATACATTTATAGTCTTATAAACACATAATAATGTCAATAAGCATCTTATATGCACTTATAAGGACCTTATTGCCTATTAACTATTGCCTATTAACGCTTATTACAAGGACCTTAATATAAAGCGTTACCAGTTTGTTTGCGTTCTGGCCTTTTCTTGTCCCCTACGATCATGTTCAGGAAACAGACTGTAGAAAATGTAAGAACTCTCGTAAGATCAATCGTTTACGTTGCTTTTAAGCCTAAGATCGCTGGTTACTGATATAATTCTGGTTCTATGACTGAGTGGAAGACCCCCAGGGCGGTGCTGAAAGCACTAGTGGAAGCATCTTTGCATCCGCATGTTATCGAGAATCTCATACAAAAGTTGTCATCTCGTGACGTATGACGTGACTGCCTATATAAGGCAACACCTCAAGTCATTCTGGAGTAACCAAAGACCCTGGCGGTCTTCCACTCAGTTATAGAACCATGGTTACATCAGTAACCACCGTTCTATTTCCTTTGCTCCAGGGGACCCTGCTGCCAGGGATCGCCCCCAAGATGTTGCCAGAGCACGCATGTAATGACAGTGAATGGGAGAGGGCACAGCATGCCCCGTAGATTCATAGGTATGGGTGATTGCCTCCACCACCCAACGGGGGAGCCGCTGCTTAGACGGGCCATCCTCTAAGAGGAGCACTAAAACAAACAGCTGGTCAGTTGTATGAAATAAGACCTCAGAGCCCTGACAGGCCATAACTCTGCACGCAAGTCTGTGTCATCTGCCGGTATAGCAGCCAGCAAAATCGGCTGGTTGCAAAACTGGGGGGACAGAACTTTCGGGAGGAAAGCCACAACTTGTTGTTAGGCCACAACAAGACATTGTCAAACATAGAGCCCCAGCAAAGACAAGCACCACTCACAGAGAGGGCATGTAGCTCTCCCACAAGGTGGGCTGTTGTGATGGCAAGAAGAAAGGCAGTTTTAAGTGATAGCCACTTAATGTCAGCTGTCGACAGTGGCTCATAAGGAGGTAAGCAAAGAGATTCGAGCACAATTCTCAGATCCCACGATGGACTCCGCACTGAACGAGGGGGATTAAGGTGAAATGCCCCTCTGCTGCGGTGAGCTGCTAGTGCTGCAACATAAACTTTAAGAGTAGATACAGCCCTGCCCAACTCTAACAGGTGTTGCAGGAAGTCCAGAGTCTGTGAAATAGACCAGCTTAAGGGGTCGATGTTGCGTTCTGCACACCAATCACAGAACACTTTCCACTTGCCTGCATACTAGTGGTGGGTAGACTCTGCACGTGCACTCACCACAGTGTTCCTGGTCCCTGCTGAACATTCCAGTAGTTCCAGTAATTGCACACCCAGAGCTTCAGGTGTTCGGGGCATGGGTGCTGAATCCTGCCCTTCATCTGTGTCAGCAGGTCGGGCCTGCTGGGCAGTTGACAAGGGGGTGCCACCACTAGTGAAAGCAGAAGCTGGAACCATGGTCTGGAGGGCCAATGAGGAGCTATCAGTAGCACATGATGGTTGTGATCGCTCACGCGGCAAAGAGTCCTCCACAACAGTGGCAGAGGGGGGAAGGCATAAAGGATTGCCTGCGGCCAGTCGTGGGCTAGAGCATCCTGGCCAATCGCCGCCAGTTCTTCCGCCAGGGAAAACCACTTTGGGCAATGAGTTGTTTGCCCACTCTCAAACAGATCCACATTTGCCCTTCCATATGTTTTCCAGATTTGTTCCACTGTGTCTGGATGTAGTCTCCATTCCGCTTGACACTTTTTCGCATGACAGTGCATCTGCCACACTGTTTAAGCATCCAGGTAGGTAAGCTGCTCGTATGGAAAGGAGGTTGTTCTGAGCCCATACTAGGAGACAAAGATCTTGTGCCCCCCTGATGATTGATATAAAAAACAGTTGCAACATTGTCTGAACGCACCAGCACATGCTTGCCCCTTAATCTGTCCTGAAAGTGGCACAATGTCAACAACACCGCCGTCAGCTCCAGTGTGTTGATGTGTGATGTGCGTAGTGGAACAGGCCAGGTGCTGTTCACACCTGGCCGGTGCCAGATCCCCCCCCCCCCCCCAACCTGTGAGGGAAGCATCTGTCCAGATAACCTCCCACTGTCCTGGTGGGGTACCGAGCGGAACTCCACGGGTGAGAAAACATACCAGGGACCAAGTTTTCAGTGTGATCATGCACCGGTGTGTTATCCTCACCCTCACATGTCTGTCCTGCATCGGACACAGACGTTGTTGAAGAAGCCATCTCTGAAAGGGCCACAGAAGGCCCAAAGGAATGACTACTGTGGTTGCTGTGAGTTTCCCCAACAGCCGAAGAAGAGAAACATAACGTTGAGTGCCCCCAACACGAAGGTGGTTCACTCCTGTGATAATTGAACGTATTCTGTCTGGCGTGGGGCAGGCCAGCATGGTGTTTGAATTCAGGGCTAAGCCAATAAAATGCGTTGTTTGGTGCCAGTGAAAGGCCAAAGGGGAGAACTCTGAACTGATACATTTTTCCCATAAACGAAAAACAAAGGAATCGCCTGTCCTCGCCTGGGCAATGGGAATGTGGAAGTAGGTGTCCTCAAGATCCTGGTTTGTGACCGCTTGCAGCACATCTGACGTTCGGAGCATGCGGAGGGTAAGCACCATTAAGAAACGGTTCAATGGTCTTAAATCTAAAATCAGCCTGAACCCGCTGTCCTTCTTTGGCACGAGAAAATAAACTGAAAAGAAACCCCCAGGGTCAACAAATTGACCATCTCTATGGCACCTTTGTTTAGTCACAGCTGAACTTCTCCTGCCAAGGCTTCTGCCTGCCTTGGATCGCTGTTATAACTGTTTGCTTCACTCCCGAATGCATTGGTGGCCGGCAGCGAAATTGTAGGCGGTACCCCCTTCAGAGGGTTGCGAGTAGCCATTGGCTGGATGTCACTCCACGCCAATGTGCTAGCCTACTGCCTGTGAAAACTCCATATTTTGCAATAATGCACATTTATTGAGCAATCTGTTTTTTAATAAAAATATACACATTGTTCATAACCAAAAAACAGACCTAAATAAAAGTCCTAAATTAAAAGTCAAAATAATGAATGCATGAGGGTTTTGGTGGTTTTCTTCCATTCCCGAACATTAACTGCTCATGCACGAGCAGATCGATCTTCAAAGAAAAACGCTCCTGATGGCAAACACGCCATTGTAATAGCAACAGGCCACGGACAAAGCGCGGCTGGCTTTTAAAGGGAATGAGAGTATAAACTCTGATTGGTTTATTGCATGTTACGCCCCGAACACACCTATGATTAATTAGGCAACTTAGGACTAACCCTTTTGAACCATGTGCCTGGCGCAATGTTCGCTTTTCCCGTCGTCAAAATACCAAATTGCGTCAGGAACACCCCCAAAGCAACTTGCGCGACAGACTTTAGAGAATGCGCATATGATTGTGAAAATAGAGCCCTAAGTGTTATTTTCCTGTTCACATGGTATAAATTCATGTTTACAGTTTGCATTTAATAGTGAATAATAGTATGTTATGTATAATAGTGCATTATGAATATTGTTTTTTTTTTTCAGTCAGACTTTTTCTTCATTTTATTACTGGTCATCAAATATAAAATGCACAGTAATTTTGTTAAAATGTTTATGTTTTATGTGAAGACATAAAAAGTATGCCATTGCAATAAAATGTTCATTAAATAATTCATTTGCATTTAATATTATTATAATGGTTGGCCTCACATATGTTAAATTAACCAAATCTGGCCCCTTTTGCAAAAAGTTTGGACACCCCTGGGCTAATGGTTTTTTGTTGATAAAGTTGTTGGGAGGTTATACTGTATAAAATCACATACCACACAGTTTTCCTGTGACAAGATGCCTGCATGAGCAACAATGCAATATTGAGAAAAAATGGTGCTATAAGTCCCCATCTCAGCCACTCTTAGTGAACTATACACTTGCATAAATGTAGCCTGAATTTTTGCATTGTCTGTTAAGCCACTGCACAAAGCCCCAGTCAGTCACTGGGGTTTAATGAAGAAAAGACACAAGCACAGTATATTTCAGCACATTCGGATGCAGAGGGAGGCAGTCCTGAGGGATTTTGTGCCTGCAGTAAATGCCGAAGCATATACTATTTTTAATAGGCACTTCCCATTGAGCCAACTATATTGCAGCTGTAGCTTTTCAACTTCCTCTGTCTCTCTCACTCCCTCTCTTTCTTTTCATCACACACACACACACACACACACACACACACACACACACACACACACACACACACACACACACACACACACACACACACACACACACACACACACACACACACACACACACACACACAGGCACACTCCACACTCTCTCCCCCCCTCTTTCTTTTCATCGCACACACACTCACCCCACTCTCCCCCCTTTCTTTCTGCATCTCTCAGTCACGTAAATAAGAAAACAGCCTATGTCTGTGTGAGCTATGCTTCAGCGGTACGCTTGCCTGGCAGTGGGGACAGCTTGAGGGCCGCTGACAGTAATTAACCCTTGGGAGGCAGGAGTGCTGTCACCTAATTAATGCGCCCTATCGCTGGGGCTTAAACACAGGCTCACTTTGCAGCGCTCCTGAATTATTCACCAGAGCTGAATGTGCAGCCACACTCCTTCACTAAAGACTCAGGGAAATGGATAGATAGAGAGGAGGGAGAGAAGAGAGAGAGAGAGAAGTGGGTGACAGACAGAAAAAGACTGGGAAAAATAAAAAAGGAAAACTGGGAAATGTGTAAAGGCATAGAGCAAAGGCGATGAAAGGAGAGAGAGAGAGAGACAGATAGAGTGAGAGTGCAATCTGCGGTCTGGTGTAGCCTTACAGCTACAGGAAACAGAGCGTGGAGGAGAAGAGAAGAGCGAAAGAGAAGAAGGGAAGGGAGGGAGGGAGAAGGAAGAAAGCCTATCGCAGTGGGCTGAGATGTGGGGAGGAAGAGACGGCATGGTGGGAGAAAGTGGGGAAAGATGAGAAGAAAGGGAATGGCTAATGCATAGGAAAGAGGGGATGGGGGGAGTGCTGTGATGCAGAAAGCATATGGATAAAAAAGAGGGGGTGTGTGTGGCGAGGTGGAAGGGTTTGGGTGGGGGGGTGGACAAGAGAGAGGTGTGGGTAGGAGAGGACAGGGCAGAAAAGTGGAGGGGAGGAGAAGAGATAGGAGGACAGAGGGTGTGTGTGAGTGGGGGGTGGTGGATAAGACAGAAGTGTGGAGGGAGGTGTGGGTAGGAGAGGACAGGGTGGCAAAGTGGAGAGAATAAATAGGAGCATATGGTGGGTGGGGGGAGGGGGATAGAAGTGGACACGGCAGGAGAAGCAGGTTAAAATTAGTTTTACTGTCCCTGTTACACCAGCTAGGCACAGTGTAACAAAGTGTGTAACATTATCTACTTACATGGTACCATAGGGTTAGGGTTAATTTAGGTGTGTACAGTGTAGTACATAATATTACATGTTGTTATGTGTAGATATACTACAAATGGAACTGTATAGTGGAGTGAAGTGGAGTGGAGAAAAGGTAAAGGGTTGATGTGGGCAAGGCAAGGCAAGGCAAGGCAAGGCAAGGCAAGGCAAGGCAAGTTTATCTGTATAGCGCATTTCATACACAACGGCAATTCAATGTGCTTCACAAAAATAAAAGCAAAGGACAATATATAAAGGCATAAAAGATAAAGATAAAGTAAGTGTAAAAGCATAAAAGATATAAAAGCATAAAAAAACACACAAAATAAAAATAGAACACGAGAGGGCAGAAGAGTGGTGGGGAGGAGAAGAGTGAATGGGGTGTGCTGGTGTGGGGGGAGGTGAGGATTGAAAACAAAGAAAAGAGATATGGAGGAGAGGGTGAGGAACAGAGGAGAAGTATGGTGAGGAGAGTGGAGAACAGAAAAGGTATGGGGAAAATTAGCTGCTTTGCTAGCTCTGGCACATTTACATGTTTGATTAATGTGTGTTGTCCCTTTTAAATAAAAATACAAATACATAAATAAATGGAGAGCTGACGTGGGGAGAGGAGAAGAAGGGTGGAGAAGAGAGGAAGGGTATGAGGAGTAGGAAGAAGAAGAGGAAAGGTGGGGAAAGTAGAGGGGAGAATAGGGGTGGTAAAGAAAGGAGAGGTACAGGAGGACAGGAGGAGAGGAGAGGTATGGGGAGGAGAGGAGAGAATGGGGAGGACAGGAGGAGAGGAGAGGTATGGAGAGGACAGGAGAGGAGAGGAGAGGAGGAGAGGACAGAATGGAGAGGACAGGCGGAGAGGAGAGGTACAGGAGAACAGGAGAGGTATGGAGAGGACAGGAGAAGAGAGGTCTGGGGTGGACAGGAGAGGAGAGGTCTGGGGTGGACAGGAGAGGAGATGTCTGGGGTGGACAGGAGGAGAGGTGCTGGCTGCTAAAAGAGTGGGTGAAACTGCCGCAGGAAGCAATCCTGAAATCACCTCAAAGCAGCATCCCACTCTAGACGTATTGGACCAATAGGTGAGAGTCCATCTCGGAGGTCAATGCAGGCTGCCCTTCGCTGGCTTCCTCCACACTGCAGTCCGTAATGTTTTATAAGTAGTGGACTTTGAGGGAGGGAGTGACATTCAACTGTGGCTGGGTGGGCATCCAACATTTTAATGCAAATTTCAGACCATTCGGCCTGAAAATCCTGAGTGGAAACGATTGAAATTTGCATAAAATCTTTTAACTCAGATAAGAAATCAATGCACTAGAGGAGGTGGATTATTTCCTGATTTGCATTCAGCATAATATCGCTAATGTTGATGGACACAGGTTCATCCACATGAAATCTCATTTTAAGATAATTTATGTGTCTATTTGAGTTGCACTCAAAATCTCAAGCACCTAATTCTCAGCTATTAAAAAGACTTCACTTGATAACAAGACTGTTCATTCTTAGCAAAATACCTCAGATAGAAATGTTTTTTTAAGCTTTTAAATAGAAACTCCTTCATGGTTCATAGCATGCGTATACCTGTGTGAAGTGTCATATGCATGAAATACATATTGGATTTACACCACTGTCTAATTGAAATACACACTGGAATTACACCACTGTGTAATTGCAGTGACATAACTGTGCTTGTGTTGTGCCAGACTTCACACTATGACATTAAGTGAAAAAACTGAGTTATTAGGATTAGGAATATTAGGGTTAACTAACAACCTCTTAGCAAAAAACTGCCTTTAAAATGCAGTTGCAAATGGCATTTTGAACCATGCATTTCACCTTGCCACATAGTTATTTTGAATGATATTGCTGCCTTACTCTAAACTTAGGTCTAAATGCATCAATATCCCATAGTAAAGTACCATTGCTTCTGCCAGAGACGCAGGCACAGCAAATTTGTGTAGGCTGACATGATGGGGAATAGGGGCTTAGACACAGGTAAACAAGTTAATCACAGGGGCTTATTTAAGCCTGATAGAGGTGAGGCCTGTCCAACGTGATATAACACTTGGTAAAACTGCAGGGAGCTAACATATTTAGAAAACAACAAAGCGCAGTTTCATTGCCCTCAGCAACTCCCTACTGTGTTTGTGTATAAGTGTGCATGCCTGAGTGTGGTGTGTGCATGTGAGTGTGTGTGTGTGTGTGTTTTTTGCCTAATTTTGCTGCCAGACGTGGCACCCAATCAGTGGGTGGAAGGGAGGCAGCAGGTTAATGAAAGCATGGAGGTCGTGAAGGGTGCCCCCGGAGACTGGCGCGTCACATTTAAACACCCATTAACTAGCCCCAGCTCCAATTTGTGTGTGTACTCTTAGATTTGCTTTTAATGACCACAGTGCTCTGAGGAAACAAAAAAGTTGCATTTCAACTTGAAATATTTCAGTTATTCAATTACTGTGTAGTCCCTTAGGTTTATGTATACCTGTGATAACTGTCAGAGAGAAGAGAAATGCCATTTAGATTTTTCTGTATGTCATGCACATATAGGGAAATTGACAAAATAAAAAAACCTTGAATCTTGAATTATGCATTAAGTATGACTTATAATGCGCAAACGCAAGAAAAACAGAAAATGACACCAAGAACCTTGTGGCCTTTACTGAATTCAGAACATGTTTTTATTCACCGTTGAATTTTATAATTTTTAAGGACAAAAATGCCTCCAACTCTGTGTTCTGCCATGTCTCTGATCAGATAAATCTCGCCCACCCCTACTCCTACTAATACAGGGTCACAAACACAGTAGTTGTTTTCAGTTTGATCAGTATCTTACAGAAACACTTAGGAAAAACAGAAGACCAAGAAGGAATCATATAACAAAAACCAAAGAACATTATGTGGTCCATTCAGACAGCAACTGCAGGAATGCAAATGTGCAACAAAGTCTCTTTTTGAGATGGAAACACTTTGTCTTGGTTATGCTAAAATACAACTGGATAATATGGATGTTACAGATCTACAATGAGAGAATAACATGAAAAGTTGAAACACAAAGCATGTCTTTGGAATGATAAAGGCAAAACGGATCAGCAGTCGGAGAGGACTATATTTGGAGATTTACACACAGGAATAACGAGAGAAGTATAGTTTCTCTTTGGGGGAGGAGCGGGAAGGTGGTGGAAGGAGGTGCTTTGGAATGCGTATCCGTTACCAAGCGACCAACCAGTCAGCTGATGAAATGAAAGGTCCTGGTGATGACATCACACATCTTAACCAGACGGATGGTCATATGAAAGTACATTCAGCTATTGCGCTTATCTCAGTCATGGTTTTCGCTGGCCACATAAATCAAAATACTTTTCTTTTTTTCTCCATTATTATTCACAGAGTATTCACATAACATAAATATACATCTATATGTACACACATAAACCTCAATGCGAGCATCCAGGCACTTTCTCACTGCTTTGAGAGGCTCTGACAGAGAGACAGAGAGAGAAGGTACTGTGTGTTGGTAAAATCCTTGAACTGACTGCTCTCGTCTACTGCATGGGTAGAAGCTCAGGTCACACTTTATTTGGATGGTCCTATAGATAGTTTAGTCTGTCTAGACCAACACACACACACACACACACACTCACGCACGCATGCGCACACACACACACATACAGCCCTGTCACAGTCGTTGGTCTAGACTGTCTAGACAGATGCGGGGAGTATTTATAAACCATCCCTTGAAAGTCTGTCTCTTCAGCGGTTGGGGTAGCGGTTGGGTTTGAATAAGGTAATAGGTCAGTACACAATTAATAATAAAAAAAAATCGATCTGTATCTGTACAGTATCTCTGTGCACTATCCAAATAAAGTGCCACCGGCTCTCAAGTCAGCACCACAGCACAACCCATTGCCACCATATCTCAGCTGGGCCTCTTCAGAACACACTCACTCATTCTCTGCACTGCAGCAACCTGAGTCTCTCTGCCACCTACCTCCTAGTGAATACATCTACCATAGTCTACCTGTAACAAGCACGTCAGACACAATGCATACAAAACTTACTTGAAGCAGGTTTTAAACACCCTCTCGAGTACACACACACTATCTGATCATGTTTGAACTGGACTTAATCTCCTGCTTTGAGTACACACATCTGTTGACATTCTAAGCTTTCACCCTGGCCACCTACTGAGATGTTGCCCAAAATCTGGATCACTTCTATTAGCTGCGTGCAGGAAGGCCTGTGGGGAACTGTTTGTCAGAGAGGTGGATGTGCTCAACTCTAACTAATAAAGTCTTTGGGTGAGTGAAAAGAACAATAACTAAATCAAGGGAAAATAAACACACTCTCAAATAATATGTTTTGTTTTATTAGACCAATAGCACGTCCAAGATGGATGCTTTTCGGCAAAAAGCCGTCCTCATCGTCTTGGAGAGGATAGCAACCTCGAACATGCTATTGGTCTAATAAAACAAAAGTAATATTATTTGAGAGTGCTTTTATTACCCCTTAATTTTGGAACTGTTTGTCTACTACTCCTGCAGACATGAAGTCCTGTCTGGCTGTGGCTGTTGAGTCACTGTGGAAACTAAAGGGTCTCAAGCACAACTAGAGCCCACGGATACCTCACAGGTGTCTCACAAAAGTGTCTTCCACTGGCTATTTTGGAGGCGACTCCTAGCTGACTGTCGTTAAGCATTTTGCCTTTGAGTCTTTGATCATGAAGGGTGAATAGGACAGTTGCATGTCATTGGAAACCACCTGTATGTAAAGAGACACACCACAAAAGACAGTGGCATGGTGGCACAGGTGACTTATGTTTGTCATAAATGTGGCTAAAGGAGCACCTGACCTGACTTGTGAACTTTGACCTATGACAATGGCCTTAAGCTCAGACATTTATCTCATATAACATTTACTCTGATCCACCGTTTAAAAAACAAAAACAAAACAAAAAATACAAAAACAAACAATAAACCAAAAACACAAAATAAATCACCCACTCAACAACACAAGGTCAGTTCAAAGATAAATAGTTACAAATTGATAGTGGCAAAATCCTTTAGCAATTTCTTTTTTTTTTTTTTTAATTTCCAAATAATTCTTTCCAGTAGCCCATTTTTCTTACTGTATACCTTTCGCTAGAACAAAGACAGACTTTAAAGTCCCCCAGCAGCTCTGCTTCAGCACAAACAGAGGGGTCATAGGAGTAGTACACTTGCACAACGTAAACACTGGCATGCCGAAGTGGGCCAAACTGTAGGCAGTCTTTGACACATCTCACACACAAAAGAGATGGGATAGCACTTTCTGAAACAAGATAATCTGCAAAGGCTATAACTATGTACAGTACACTTAGGGAGGAGAGGAGGAAGGGGGGTAAGAGGAGAGGAGAGGAGAGGAGAGGAGAGGAGCAGACTGGCACCAGTTTGAGGAGACGCTACAGGCAGACACTGTGGCCCCTAATGTGCTCTCTGTCCAATCAGCCTGAGAGGCTGGTGGTTTGTCCAGCGGTTCGTCCGGCGGTTCGTCCTGCAGTTCGTCCTGCATGGCAAACATGGCTGGGGCTCCTCAATGTTGGCTGTGGTTAAAGACTGTACCACAAACAGCGTCACGTCAAAAAAAGAAATACAAAACCAAAAGCAAAAGAAGAAGAAAAACTGAAATGCACGACGTTATGGTTTGACACAAAGTGAGTCTTTAGCACTACAACTGCTTGACAGAGTCTCATAGGCTTCTGGTTTATCAGGCCCAGTCTCTGATGCAGGCAATGCTCATTAATTTGTCCATGTGCACAGGGGTGTGTACATGAGTGTGTGTATGTGTGAGTGTGGGAGAGAGAGTGTGTCTGCAGGTCTATGTGTGTCTGTGCATGTTTGCTTAGGTTTGTCACTCTTTCTCTGTGTCTGTGTGTGTGTGTGTGTGTGTGTGTGTGTGTGTGTGTGTGTTTGTGTGTGTGTGTGTGTGTGTGTATGTGTGTGTGTGTGTGTGTGTGTGTGCATGGGTGAGCATGTGTGTGTATGGGTGAGTATGTGTGTGCATGTATAGCTGTATGCAAAACAAAGAGTGTGCGCGCATCTGTGTGAGAATATCCTCCCAGGCAGCTCTGCTGGATCCTGAATGCTGAAGGTAAGGCAGAGTGTTGACACTGGTCGAGGCTTCCCGTCATAACCATGCAGGACTGCACCTCAGTCGATCTAGCCCAAACACGGACTTAACACCTTAGCCTCCTGGTTTATTTTGCTCCTCACACCCGGCACCAAGTAGGAACAAAATTCAAAGCACTCCCAGCATGGAAAATGCTGTGTTTGAGGTGGAGGTTGTTCTTCACCACACTCAGGCCTTTAGCCACACCGTTAAGAAGGAGTATGTGTTTGCAGACACACAGACAAACAGCTGCATCCGGCTCCTCAGCAGGAACAATACTGGAGATACTCACGCAGCTGAACACAAACACTTAAGACTTCTGGGGGCGGAGAGCAGGGAATGGGGGTCCTCAGAAAAAAAAAATGACAAAGGCAAAAAAAAAAAAAAAAAGAGAGGAACTTTTGAAAAGGTCAAGAAGTTGAGAAACTCTGAGAATGACTGTTTGTCTTTTCTGTTTTCTTCTCTTGTTTGTTTTGTTTTTGTTTTTTTGTTTTTGTAATCCGGTCATCATTGATAATTTACTGGATCTCTCTTCCATCTGTGTTCTTGGTAGCAGGTAAACCTGGGGAGACAGGCTGAGAGGCAGCACATGGATGGGGGAGGTGGGGGGTGGGTGGGGAGTCAGGGGTCTGTGTGGGGGGTCAGGGGTTGATGTGAGCATGGGGATGGGTGGGTGGTATGGGGGTCATGGTGGAGGTACAAATTGGGTGTGGGGTGGGGTAGGGGTTTAGGGTCAGAGAGGGCATCCCCCATCCACTGCGGTGCACATAGATCGCCCCAGCTATCTCACTTCCATGCAGTCCAGGTACTCCATCACCAGGTCATAGCAGAACCTGTACTGGTCCTGCAACACAACACAGTCAACAGCAACAGTGCTGTCAGTCAGACAAGAATGTTCTCCACATCTTATTCAGAGGCACTGCTAAACATTTCATAACCCATGAAAAAACATAACATTTTTAACCTTGGTTAGATGGCCCAGTATGCTTGCATTAGGAATTGTGGTGCTTGTAAACAGTGGTGTAGTGGAGGTAATCAGTAATAATACACCTCTTTACATTACAAAACAGGGTTTACTTGCATTTCAATATTTGCTCATGTAAAAAGTCATGCATAGTGTTCCTATCTTTTTTTTCACTGTGCATACTGTTTACCTACCTTTCTTTTGTACCACTACACAACTGTTTGTTGCTGAGGTCAAAATGCCTGTGCTGGGGCTTGTGACCCACAGTTAACATGCCTATTCTGCCCTACAAAGGCAAAGTGCAGTAACTATGTGAACACTGAAACCAATAAAAAATGCCTTCAAAGTTCTCATACTGCCCAGTCAATAGGGATAATGCTTTTATATACTATCTTATTAAGAAGAAGCAAGATATTTAGACACAAGAAAAAAGAGGTGTTATAAAGTCAATATACAGTCTAAACTCAGGTTTGCCAAAATGTGTAGTTACTGTCTTTTGGCTTTGTAGAGCAGTATTGTGGTCTGTGAGGGCCCACTGTCAGCATAGGGCCCTTCTTCCACCTTTGCCACCCTGTTTTTCAGTCAGATCCGACTCACTCTTTCTCCTCTGTCAGCAAATGACAGACCTGTGCACCTACCAGGGATTCGACCATGTTGGGCTTGGCGTTGCGCAGGGTCTTGACGGCGTAGAAGACGTCCACCATATTCTGGTACTGGATCATCTCCAGCAGGATGGTGGATGCACAGAAGGTTCCGCAGCGCCCCCCGCCATTCCTAAATCATGACATACACACACACACACGTCAGTGTGAGCAGAAAGATATCCATGTCATAACACAACTCACACAGATATGTGTATGCAAACACACACACACACACACACACACACACACACACACACACACACACACACACACACACACACACACACACACACACACACACCATCCCAAGAGGCCAACACCCACTAAATCCCATAATAGGCCTAGGTAAATGTCAACACACACACAGACACACACATAGCGACCGTGGGTTATTTCCTCAGGAGAGGCATTGGGATGAGTGGAGCTCCAGCTAGCATTCCATGCAGGCAATATTGAAATAATCAATCGCAGTCATCACTTTGGCAGCCTGGGATTTTACAGCAGAGATGGAGGGAGAGAGAGAGAGAGAGACAGAGAGAGAGAGAGAGAGAGGGAGCGGGGCGATGAAGGGATGGAGAGATAGAGAGAAATAGAGTGAGGGGTGACGAGGTGAGGAAGGAAGGAAGGAAGGAAGGAGAGAGAGATAGCAGAAAGGAGAGAGGGACGGGAACAGGCTGTGCATTCTGCATTAGGGCATAATTGATTTCATCTCCATAATCGCATCCCCTGGTTGTCGCGGGTAACACACTGTGACAGCTCAGGGGCTTGTGCTTGTGGAATGCTCGAGGAGGAAAGAGAGGGAAGAAACAGATAATAAAAGAGAGGAGGGGGCAGAGAAAGAGTGAGCAACAGAGAGAGTAATGGATAAAGAGAGGACAAAAAGAAAGTTGAAGAAAGAGGGAAAGAAACGAGGGGAGAGAGAGACAGACAGAGACAGAGAGGTCAGACGAGAGGTTTCACAAGACAGACACTCAGAGGAGTAAGAGAGACACAGACTGCTGAAAAAAAATGAAAAAGGTCAGCAAAGCTAGAAAGTGAGAAAAGTACAATGCAGACATACAGAAGAGTGACTGAGTTATAGAGAGATAGTGTGTGTGTGTATGTGTGTGAGAGAGCGAGAGAGAGAGAGAGAAAAAAAGAGGGGAGGGAGTGAATGAGTGAATTAAAAAAATAGAAATAAGCTACTTCAAGAGAGAGAAAGAGTGAATGACAGAAAGAGACAGACAGATAGACAGATTGGTACGAGAGAGAAAGAAAGAGACAGGAGAAGAGAGAGATAGAGAGAGAGAAAGTAAGAGAGAGTGGGGAGGAGAGAGAGAGGGGAGAGAGATAAAGAGACAGCAAGTTACAGAGAGAAAGAAAGAGAAAGAAACAAACAGAGAGAGGAGGAGAAAGAGATAAAGAGAGAGTGGGAAGAGAGAGAAGGAGGAGGAGAGAAAGAGAGAGAGCAAGTGTAAGTTAAAGAGAGAGACAGAAAGAGAGAAAGATAGGAGAGAGATAAAGAGAGAGAGCAAGTGTAAGTTAGAGAGAGAAAGAGAAAAAGAGAGAGAGGAGAGAGATAGAGAGAGAGAGCAAGTGGAAGTTAGAGAGAGAAAGAGAAAAAGAGAGAGAGGAGAGAGATAGAGAGAGAGAGCAAGTGGAAGTTAGAGAGAGAAAGAGAGAGAGAGGAGAGATAAAGAGACAAAGCAAGTGTAAGTTAGAGAGAGTGGGGAGGACAGACGTGTCCAGACTGAGCTATGAGCAGCTGTGGTGGGCAGTGAGGCCGTGCCAAGCAGGTGTGGGGCTTACAAGAGACCCCTGTGATCAGCACCCCGGCAGCACGGCCAGCCACGACACTGGGCATCTCTACCGCTACAACCCTCCACGCATCTTAAACGCCAATTACCCGCCGCAATGCAGCATGCTGCCTAATATCACCCGCTAAAATGCGATGCACTCCAGCTAACCAGGGCTGTTTTAAAAGGGAGACGTTGTTGCATTACATTATATTACATTTCACAGACACTTTTATACGCGACTTCCAAAAGGGAGACGTTTGCCCTGTACATGTGCAAGGGGGCTCACTAACTGACAGTGATGACAGAGTGCTTCTGTGAGGTTATCCAGTACAGATCTAACAGCTCCAGGTAGCTCGGCTCAAACACACTGATCTCCTGTCAGTCCAGGACGCCCACACACACACACACACACACACACACACACACACACACACACACACACACACACCAGGAGGTCAGCTAGCCTCCACTGGAGCATTGATTGATTGCTCGTCGCACCTCGTCTACGGGTCTCTGGACTCAGCGAGCTCTGAATGGGCTCATGATGAAGAGACGACCCCAGAACCTGGTCTGCTCAGACACGGATGAGGAGGAAGGAGGGGGAGTGTGCTGATTGCACTGCTCAGCAATCAGAGTCCTACCGCCTGTAGCACACGGAGTGTTAGCGAACTGCGGGGTGGCAGGTGTTTGTCTGACCCCGGCCAAGAGCCTGCAGGCGGACTTTGCTGGAAGTCAGGAGAGGATTTTGCTTGTCAGAAAAAGCGAGTCGATCAGGCACAACTGTATAGAAGCAGATAATGTTTGACAGCAGAGTCAAACCCTCACGCTTTGAGCTCAGTCGCAGGTTCACCACAACCCATCACAAACAAATCACGGCATTCAGTCACAGGTTTATGTGAACACAAGCCAAGACATATAAATGCTGTGTTATGATGAGAAAGAGCTATTTTGATCAGTGCCAATCAACGCCTTACCAATCAGAGCTAGGCGGAGACAGATGGGAAATCAAATTTGACAAAATGGAAGTCGTTTTCCTTCCCGCCCCCCTGGAAGGTGTAAGGCGGGAAGCCCTGTCAAGCATTGGGCTTAATCAATGCTCGCTCTCTCACTCTCTGGCAGCAACATCAGGCATGTAACACCACCACACAGGACAAGCATACAGGAGGAGTCCTTAACAACACCCCCTCTGATTGGCCAGGGTTTCTGACTGTTTCATTCTAGTTAACCCTGTGTGTGTGTCTGCGTATGTGTGCATGTACGCGTTTGTGTAAGTGTGTGTGACGGATGGACTAGCTGTGTGCATGAGCTTGTGCATGTGTGTGTGCGTATCTGTGATTGATAAATAGTGTGTGTGTGTGAGAGAGAGAGAGAGAGAGAGAGAGAGAGAAAGAGTGTTCACGATAGTATGTGGGCAATATTTCCTGCTGGTATTTTATTGATGAGAGAATTTTTTTTCAGTTTTTTTTCTGACCCTGACTCCAACTTATGGGATTTGGCAAATTCTAGAAGCTCCTCACTCATATTGAGCTGGTTTCTATTTCCTCCAGCACACAGTAACTCCCCTCTGCCCCTTGCTTAATAAAACTGCGGATAGCCTACAGTGGGATCATCTAAAGACAGTGCCTCTCTCCTTTTTGGCCAAGTGTTTCTGAGTCCTTATGACTCCTGACACATGGATTAGCAGTTCTGGATCATGGCGTTTCAATAAGAATTCAAAGAGCTAACTGGGAAGTGCTTTGATTATGCTTTAAAATGTTTTGAGATATGAATATTACTTGTTTGGAGATACAAAATGCTAGTCAGTACTTAGGGGTGTGTCTGTGTGTGTTTGTGTGTGTGTGTGTGTGTGTGTGTGTACTCATGGGCAGTGGATAACAGTATTGTTTCTGAGTGCATAGGTATGCCTATGTGTACTCGTGTGTGTGTCTGTGTGTGTGTATAACTCACAGGCAGTGGACCACTGTGCGTCCGTCCCCACACTCCCTCTGCCACTTGTGCACATGGGCCAGCAGGTTGAGGAAGGACTTCTTGGAGTCGGGCACGTCGCGGTACGCAGACCAGCGCAGGAACTGGAACTGGCACACCACCAGCTGGCCCTCCTGCAGCTGCACACAGAGGAGGAGGAGGGGAGGATGAAGAGGAGGAGGAAGAGGAGGAGAGGGGAAGAGGAGAGGAAGAGGAGAATAAGGGAGGAATACAGGCAAGAAGACAGGGACACAGAGGAGAGTTAGAGGAGGAGGAGAAGGGGAGGATCAGAAGGAGAAGAGGGGGAAGAGGAGAATAAGGGAGGAAAAGGGGCAAGAAGAGGGGGACACAGAGGAGAAAGGGAAGAGGAAGAGAGGAGGGGGAGGAGGAGGAGAGGAAGCAGAAGAGAGGAAGAGGACGTGGAGGAGGGGGATGAGGAGAGGAAGAGAACGCAGAGGAGGAGAGGAAAAGAAGAAGGGTAATAATAGAGGGACACAGAGCAGGCGAGAAAGAGAAAGAGGACGAGTGGAGGAAGAGCAAGAAGAGAGGTACACAGAGACAGGAAAGGTTACCACTGAATAATGCACTTGGCAACTTTTAGGCAGAGCCAGACTTCATTAAGGAAAAGTCCCACTATTTACTGCGTCTAACTGTGCAGCTAAAGCAGACGAGATTCATTAATTAGCTCATCTAGCTGGCTGAAGAGTTGGGCTTAACATAGTCAGCTGCTTTAATGAACGGCTGAAAGAAATGTGTGGTTTCTGAATTTGGGGAGAGTCTCCCCACCTGTGCCAACACTGGAAAATGAGGTTTAATAAGTTTGTCAATAAGTTTAATGTGTGCATGAGTGCTGTATGTTTGTTATATATGTATATATTTATATGTATAGTATACGTTTTACACGTACGTTCTTGCGTACATACACGCTTGGATGCATTATTAAATGTGTATGTGTTTGGCATACATATTGACAAATGCTTGTTCACACATATATAAATGGCCAGCCGTGTGTGTGTGTGTGTGTGTGTGTGTGTGTGTGTGTATGTATCTGTGTGTGTGTGCAGTAGTGTGTGTGTCTATGGGCATGTGGCATCTGTAACTGTCCACTGCCAGTGTCCCCTAACCCCTGCGTGCTGCCCGGCCACAGCAGCTGCTGAGGCTCCGGCTGAGCCACCCAGTGCAGTCAGCACTTCTGGCCCAGAGATGGATGTGTGCGCTGGGCCGACTGGGAGCAGCAGGACTGGCCCGCTCACCCTGGAGGACCAGAGCCCTGCACAAGCCCACGCCAGCGCCAACGGCCTCATTAATTTTACTCTAAGCCGCCTGTTCACCAGCCAGACCCTGGGCCAGGACACACACTCTCTCTCTTGCACACACATACACACACCCACTCACGCACATGCACACCCACAGACACAGACACACCTGCCTACAAACATACACAAAGAATGGACACATGCACACCCATATATGCCCCCCCCCCCACACACACACATATACAGTACACACACGCGTGAATGCATGGATGCACGCACACACTCACACAGGCACAAAATGCACCCAAACACCTACGCACCCACCCACTCACACACACACAGCCCACTGGCTGGTCACTAGGGGCAGTGAATAAGCAGTGATTAGTGAGGTGGCTGGCAGGGATTTGCATACGGGATGATGGGCCAACGCCAGTGGCACCCCACACAGGACGAGAAGTCATTTGCAGTGCTCATGATAGATGCTTATGCAACTAGGACAGAGAGACAGACACAGAGAGAGAGAAAGAGAAAGAGAGAGAGAGAGAGAGAATATGTGTGTATGTGTGTGGTGGAGGGTACAAGGAGATGATGCTAAGATCGAAGACCACTAAGGACTGTGTAATACCACACAGGCTCAAGACAGACGGTAGGCAGTCTTATGCTTGTGCAGTGTGGATACACCTATATCAATATGTTTGTATATGGTTTGGGGGGGGGGGGGGGGGGCTGAGGGAGCGTGAAGCTCAGTTCTGCGTGACTGAGGAGGAGACGGGCCAAAAAGACAGTGCTGCAGCCCTTCTGACAGTCACGTCACCCCCCCCCCCAACCCGCCACTACTTGCCTGCCTTCTTTCACCACTCTCCACTCTACTTTCAACCGAGCATCGCATCACATCACCAATCCCCCCACGCACCCCCCCCCTCCATGTCCAACCCAGCATTACATCATCCCCCCCCCTTCCCCCTCTCCAACCCAGCATTACATCATGCCCCCCCCCCCCCCCTTCCCCCTCTCAAACCCAGCGTTACACCATCACCCCCCTACCCCACCACCGCATGCACCCGACCCCCGGCACTCCCCGCTCCAACCCAGCCTTGCAACACCCCCCACACCCACCCCCATCCCAGCGCTTTCTGGAAAGTTCTTTCAGCACTATCTACCTCATCTGGCTGCTGCTGCACGCTTCATGAGCTCTGCTCAAAACGCCACTGTGCCCCCTCATGCTAACAGCCACCTCATCCACCATCAAAGGCTCTGTTCCTCTCTCTCTCTCTCTCCCTCCCTCCCTTTCCCTTCCCTTCCATCTCCCTATCCCTTTCTCAGACTCCCCTCTCTTTCCATACCCCTCCCTTTCTGTCTCTATCTTTCAGAATCCGTTTCTTTCTGTCTTCCTTTCCCCCATCATATCTCCCTATCTCTTTCTCCTTTCTCCGCCCTCTCCCCTAACTTTATTTTTCGTTACTCTGTCTTTGTCTCTCTCTCTCACTGTCTTTCACTTGTTCTCTCTTTCTCTCTCTTACTGTCCTATTCATGAGGAGAGTTTATGTACATCAAACTACAGCCAGCTTTCAGACACACCTGCTGTTGCAGTTGCACATGTGTGCACACACAACACACACAAACACACACACGCAATATACACACACACACAAAACACACACACGTACACACCTTCCCTGTGTGCTTGGTGTGATGAGAAATAAGAGGAGTGGCGCGTCATAACTCATGTGTGAATGCCACTGTATGGGGCCTATTCCGCACCCGAGAAACAATGATTAATGTCTCCATAGGCGCAGCAAACAGCACAGCTGACACAGGGAGAAACTGTATTACAGTCAGATGCTCACACACGCCACTTCTTCACACAGATCTGGCCACTGGGTTTCATCTTTAATTGTAATGGTTTGTGTGTGTGTGTCTAGTGAGAATTCCTTTCCCTATGTCTTAGTTCAGTGTGTGTGCCTTTTTAGTGGAGTTGTTCATGTGTGTGTCTTTTTTAGTGAGAATGCCTTTCTTTATGTCTTGGTATTTTTAGCGGAGTTGTGTGTGTGTGTGAACACATACAGTAAATGTGTGTGTGTGCATGTACCCTTGTCACGTTCTTCACTCTAAAGACGCGTGTGATGACATCATCATCGGCCGACACAGACAGGAACTCCACCTGCATGGGGCCATACTGCTGCATGCCTGGCTCTGGCCAATACTGCACACACGGCTAGAGAGAGAGAAAGAGACAGAGAGAGAGGGAGAGGGAGAGAAGGAGTGGGAGAGGGAGAGAGAAAGAAAGAGAAGAGGGAGAGAGAGAGAGAGAGAGAGGGAGAGAGAGAGAAAGAGAGACAGCACACATTATGACATTTTACACCAAGTCAAACAAACATCCTCTCAGCACATGAAGGGAAAGAATCTCTCCATATTACCCTTCTCAATTCTCAGTGACCTCACCTAGCAATACCCCACTCCCTAATGAAAACAAAGCCATTGTAGAGAACATTACGAGAAAAGAAAAAAGAGAGAGAGAGAGAGGGACAGAAAGAGTAAAAGAAAAAGAGACAGCGAGAAAGACAGAGAGGGAGAGTGAGAGAGAAAGCGACAGCGAGAAAAAGAGAGTGACCAAAAAAAGATAAGTTAAAAAATGGTTGAAAAACAGAGACATAAAGCAGAAAAGCAATAGTGAAGGGAATAGAAGAGAAGGAATGAGACAGGGATGTGGAGAGGTAGATACATAACAACAGAAAAACAACAGGAGAAAAAAGAGGTTAGGCTGTCCACTAGAAAACACACAGTGGTTGTGGGGGTGAAGTAGGCTTTTCATTTTGTCAACAGCGGAACCACTCAAGGCCCATTGCATAAGCATAATAAATCAATTCATTTGTAATAACTGTCAGACTGTGCAGTGTATGTGTGTGCATGGGCTTTCTGGGAAGGGTAGATGGGGAAGAGGAGGAGGGCGCAAAACAAATAGGCTCTCTGAGAGGGTGTGTGTGTGTGATGGTGTGTGTGGGGGGGTGTGTGTGTGGGAGGGGAGCAGTAAAGGTGGGGAGGAGGTGGTGGGGTGGGGGAGCTGGGGAAGTGGGAATTCGGAAATGGGGAGGTTGGCGCTGCGGAGGAGA
>CM050218.1:30972500-30975000 GCA_027475355.1 Coilia nasus | reverse complement strand
CACACCCTCACCCAGGCGGAGTTGGACTGGTTGAGCTGGTTGAGCATGACCACGGAGGTGCAGCCGTAGTCAAAGACGAGCCTCCAGAAGTCGGCGGTGGTGCCGGGCAGCGGGTGTGGAGTGACCACAAAGGCGGCCTGCTGGTGGAAGCTGTCAGCCAGCGCGGCATTGATGTAGTTGTTGCTTTCGCCCTCCGTGGTCACCAGGAAGGCCAGCGCGCGGTCCGGAGGCAGCACATCCATGCTGCGGTTCTTCTCCCGGTTGCGCGGCAACAGCGCAATGCTGCACTCCTCCACATCCAGGTGAGGAGTCACTGAGTTCAGCGTCTGTACCAGGGGAAGGGAGAGGAGAAGAGAGAGAGAGTTACAAAAATGGACAGAGAAAAACAGACAGATTAGAATAGAATAGGATCCCAGATGGAGAGAGAGAGAGAGAGAGGGTGGGGGATCACAGAAATCACAACACAGAAAGTGAAGAAGCTCAAGAAGCTAAGTCACATAAATAGCAAAAAGTGTACGACAACTGAAATACTTATCACTGAACAAACAAAACATATATGTGTATACTCGTGTGCATACAAGCGTATCATGTACATACAAGCAAGCATATGTGTGTGTATGTGTATCGTCTGTGTACAAGCATGCATATGTGTGTGTGTGTGTGTGTTGTGTGTGTACAAGTGTGGACAACATGTACATGTACAACGTGTACAACATGGAACGCAAGGAGCAGGACACTGAGATAAGGTGTTTGTGTGTGCGTGCGTGAATATGTGTGTTGAGGATCGAGTTTTACAAAAAAGGAACTAAATGTCTTTAAATCACGGCACTTTACTTTCATGCAGAGGTATGAAGTTGAAACACTGAAATTATAGTGGCTGTTAGTAGTAGACATGGGAGAGAAATGTGTTCGCAGGTGGTGGAGTTACGGCAACTAATAAGGGCCCAGAGGGAGGCAGACAGACGAGGAAACGTTGGGTCGGACAGCTGAGCGCCAGAGACGAGGAAGATGATTAAGCCCATTCCCTCGTCGGCCATTACACCCGCCGTCTTGTACCTCCGCTGTGTTCCGCGCTCTCTTCTTCTCTCTCGCCGCGTACCAGGAAGGCAGCAGCCCTGTCGGAGGCTCGCTTTGCGGAGCCTTTAAAAGCATGGCTGTGGCACGGAAAACAGTCCAACCTGCACGAGCCGTCATTTGGAGCGGTGGCATGCATACTAAGTAAGTGCCCTCGCGAGGCCATCACAAAGACAGTGCGCAGGCATGCAGCACAGCACAGCACAGCACCTATTTGTCTTTGATGAACGGTATGTGCATGTTCCAGAACTACTGCGGACATCAGGAAAGGAATTCCAGGAAGGCAACTGCATTGTGTTTCTGACACATCAGAGATATGTTAATGCTGGCCTTGTAGACCTGCACTTTTTATGTTTGTGTGTGTATGTGTGTGTGTGTGTGTGTGTGTGTGTGTGTGTGTGTGTGTGTGTGTGTGTGCGCGTGCGCTTGTGGGTCTGTATGTGACAGAGGAAAGTGAATAAGAGGAAAAGTGCATATGTGTGGGATTTGTGGATTGCGGAATATGGATTTTAATGGGTGCTTATGTGAGTGGATATGTGTGCTGTGCGTTTCCATCAGTTTATTCATAGACATTGACATCCGGAATGTGAATGCGACACGTGCACAGCTATGTACTTGTAAGTGCACGTGTGTGTGTGTGTGTGTGTGTGTGTGTGTGTGTGTGTGTATGTATGTGCGTGCAGTTTTCTTTTTCAGTGCTTATCAGTAATTGTACATTATCTTCATAGCTATATTTGCTGTTATAGTTTTATTTATAGGTCAAATTCTATTGTAATTATAGCTGCAGAAAACTACTTCTACCAAAAAGACTCAGTAGTAAGATTGAGAAAATATATATTTTGTATTATATGATAAATAGTAGGTGGTAGTAAAAGAACAGTCTTTTGCGCACACTAAAAAAATCATAATGCGTAAAGCAATAATTCATGATGATTCTGATAATGACAAGTTTATGATACAATAGCAACTTGATGAGCAGACCGGAATTACAACAAAGAGTGACTAATTTACAATTATGCATGATTGTGGTAGTGTTATATACCAAAAAAGACATTTGGGGGTCTGGCATATGCTTTAATATGGCCACATGTCTTTGAAACATGAGAGCCTGAATCAATGTGGGCCTGAGGTCTTGGCGAGTGGTCACGCTAACGGCTAATGCTGTATGGGATAAGATGAAACTAAGAAGCGCGGGGGGTTAAGGAGACGAGGCCGGGCCACACATACACGCAGTGAGCAGCAAGTGATCAGAGGGGGATGGATGGATGGGTCTGTGGTGTCCCTGTGACAAGTGGGTATTGTTTTGCATGTAACAAAGAGTGAAATGAAGAAGGCTTTCAAGTGTGGTTGCAAGGAGACACTGCTTTGCTTTGTAGGGATAAAAAATATAAAAAACAGCTTCACTCACTTACCAACATGCACACGC
>CM050218.1:30967500-30970000 GCA_027475355.1 Coilia nasus | reverse complement strand
AGCAGAGTGTTTTGACGCAGTTGTAAATGTCCACGACTCCCTCGCACTCTGCCATGTCCAGCATCACGTCCAACACAATATAGCAGCCAGTGCGGCCAGCACCCATACTGACCACCAAAGACAGAAAGGGAGAGGGAGAGAGAGAGAGAGAGAGAGAGAGAGAGAGAGAGAGAGAGAGAGAGAGAGAGAGAGAGAGAGAAATGAGGCAGAGCGAGAGAGAGAGGAAGAGACAGAGAAAGAGAAAGAAATGGAGTGATAGAGAGGGTGGAAAAGCGACAGAGAAGGGGAGAGAGCAGAAGGGGAGAAAGAGAGGGAGAGCGTGGAAGAGAGAGATAGAGAAAGAGAGAGCAAGATGGAAGTAAAAAAGTGAGTGTGGGGAGAAGAGTGGGGAAAAAGAGACAGTTGAGACATGACTGTACTGTATATATCTGTGCTATGATAACTGTAAACATTTGATTAAAAAAATTGAGTGATCAAAAGCATGAGAACAAAACACAAACATGAAAGAAAAAAACACCAAGAGATGACTCCCTCACATGGATAATACGCAGCGCAAAGCAGAGCCTACAGTGTACAGTTGTTTAGCTGAGGATATGTGGTGTGGAATGATCTATTATTTATACACACACACCCACACAGACACACACACACATGCACATCGCAAAATAATTTTATTACCTTGAGCAAGAAAATGAAGACTTATTATATTATCTTTTACTCTGTTGTGCAGGAAACTATAGAGGATTTGAAAATTTGCAGATAAATAAAAAATGGTACGTAAATTAAATTATGTTGTTCATGAACGTACACAGGAATTGAGGTGAGGTGGCAAGAGGTGAAGTCATGGATGTAAGTAAACAGGAAATGATGTGCAGGCAAGTAAACAGGTAATGGTGTCATACAGGTAAGTAAACAGGTAATGGTGTCATACAGGTAAGTAAACAGGTAATGGTGTCATACAGGTAAGTAAACAGGTAATGTTGTCATACAGGTAAGTAAACAGGAAAGTGGTGTCATACAGGTATGGTACAAGTAAACAGGAGGCTAGGTCATGGATGTAAGTAAACACAAAAAAGGTGCAGGTGAGTAAATAGGAAGTTTAAGTAACACTAAGTAGTTTTTTCAACCTTAAAATAATGTTTCCAAAATCGTTTCAGTGGTTTATCCCTTCATGAGCTATAACCGTACTAAGTACTGTAAGTTTGGAGGAGCGGACCGTTTCTCTGTAGTTTGAATCAGAGACAATTCTGCTTCCACCCTGTAGGGCGACCCAAGACCTAAACTACTTAGTGTTGCTTTAACAGGAAATTATGATTACTATTGCCAACATACCTGCAGTGCACCACCACGGGCCCGGCGTCGGGTGGGGTGGAGGCCTTGACCCTCCTGATGAAGGCCAGCAGGCCAGTGGCGTGGTAGGGCACCCCGTGCTCAGGCCAGGAGGTGAAGTGGAACTGCCGCACCTCATGTTTGGCTGAGTAGCCTCTCTGTTGTGACAACACAACATAAACACTCACACTTCAGAATGTTAACGGCAGTGCTTTATTTGGATAGTCTGCCCACAGAGACTTTACAGATGGTTTGCTGAGATTCAGTTTCATTTTGTTTATTGGTTATTGGCTTAATCACATCCAACCCCCTAATCCAAACCCTAAAGAGACACCAGGTTTCAGCAGATGGTTTAATAATAGTCCCAGTAGACAAGCCAAAGAAACCCATAGGAGCATCTAAAGGGTCATCCAAGTGAATGTGATTGAATAAATGTGTCTGACAAAAAAAATGAATAAAATAAACTTACTGGTACAGTAAAAGAAACAAGACTTGTGAAAAACAAAAGTACAGAATTTAATTTGCAGTTCATTAGGTACATCAACTAACACAGGAACAAACATGTTTGCCTCCGGTTGATGAGCTGAGCTTACACTATTTGAGGTTGATAGGACACCTGAGGCCTCCATTATCCAAACTACACCTGAGTGTAGCATCAGCGTAACCGTGTATGAGTGCCCTGTTTGCCTTCATAGCCATTCTGAATGGACCACAAATACATGCTGATGTCTCGGACCAAAACCTCTTCTATCCACATCATCCCCATACTCTTTTGGCTTTGTGTGCATGTGTGTGTGTGTGTGTGTGTGTGTGTGTGTGTGTGTGAGAGAGAGAGAGAGAGAGAGAGAGAGAGAGAGAGAGAGAGAGAGAGAGAGAGAGAATCAGTGTCCAAGTAGTTTGGTTTACAGTGTATGAATGGTGTGCATACAGGCCTGATAGGTATGGGTGAGTATGGGTATGTGTGAGTGTGTATGTGTGTGTGTGTACATGCGTGCACATGCAGGTATAGTTGGTCTGTAAATGTGTGTGTGTGTGTGTGTTTGTTTGTGTATTCTGGCATGATAATGAGTTAAGCATCTGTACATATGAATGTGTGTGTGTGTGTGTGTTTGTAGGTGTGTGTGTGAGAAATATGAATAGAGGTCTAGTGTATTCATGCCTGTGGGCATCT
>CM050218.1:30960000-30962500 GCA_027475355.1 Coilia nasus | reverse complement strand
CTCTCATACACACTCTCTCACACAAATGCACACACTTTGTGAAATGCACACACTCTGTGAAACGGATACACTCTGTGAAAGACACATACTGTCTCCTAAACACATATCCCTACACACCACCCCACACACACAGAAACAAACACACACCCACACGCAGCGGGTTTATCGGGAGTGTTCCACAGAAGTTTCTCTACTTACCCTCCTCTGCTGAAGCTGCCTATGGAAACATTCCTAATAACACTGGCCTCGCTGGGCTGCAGCTGAGATACCATACACACACACACACAAACACATGCACCCGCGCACACGCACACACACACACTCACACACACATACACACACACGCACACACACATACACACACACACGCACACAAATCGGCAGCATCACTAACAACGCTGGCCTCTCTGGGCCCCAGCTGCAGCAGCAGGAGCCAATGTTGTGTGTCTCTGCTCTGCTCCCAATGGTGTGTGTCTGCTCTGCTCTGCTCTGTACTGTCATTAGGCATTATGGAGAGGCCATGCAGCAATGTCACCGTCCACTAAGACTAATCCAACACCGGGCCTTTCTGCTGACGCCCCCCCCCCCCCGCACTACATCACACACACCCACATACATGTGCAAACTCACACATTTACAAAAATCACACACATACACAGAAACATACACATGGATACACATGCACACACACATAATATCACATGCATAAACACAGACACAGGCACACACACACACATTAATGCAGCGATGCACACACACTGTGTTGGAGCACACAAATGTATTCTAGGTAGAATGCCTTAGCTCTGAAGTAAGGGCCCATTTCCACCGCACTCTCTGCGTGTTCAGCGCGTGGCCGTATTCTGTCCGTATTCATTTAGAATGCACGTTAGCAGATGAGACCATTCCCACTGCAAGCGTGTTCTGAGCGTATTCTGTCCCCATACAAACCTATTGTATACGCCCACGCGCTGAACACGGCTACGCGCTGAACGAGGCGGTGGAAATGAGCCCTAAGGGTCACACATGGGGCTAATGCACAAACACACACACACACACACACGTGCACACACACACACTGCAGCAGCCACTGATTCATTCAATCCAATGTCAATGTTCGTCCGTGTTTGTGTGTGTGTGTGTGTGTGTGTGTGTGTGTGTGTGTGTGTGTGTGTGTGTGTGTGTTTTGTGTGTGTGTGTACATATAGCCTTTCCTCAGTTAAGGGGATTGTCTGAGTGTTAAATTATTTTCTCCTGCCTCACAAGTCAAACTGAATAATTGATTTTGGATTCGCTTTGCACGGCACAGCAGGGGCCATAATAATTAGTCTAAGGAATCTTGGGAAATTTAACTCCCATTTCCTGTATCACAAATGTGGAATTGCCACGTCGGCATGTCTTCACAATCTGTTGCTGAACACTGGACATTCTGACAAGGTCAACATGTTATGTGTGAGTACCCCCCCCCCGACTGACACACACACACACACCAACACGCACAAACACACACACACGCACAATAGCACATACCTATGCACGTGCATGTGGACACACACACACGCACACACACGCACACACACACTCAGAGAGTCTGTGGACATGCAGAGATACTCACCCTGAGTGGCAATGAAGTGGTTGGATCGATGGTAGCCCTGGAAGACAGAGGGGAGGGGGGGGAGAGAGAAAGAACACACTGAGTAAGCCATCTGTGTCTCAACCCCTGATAGAGGAGGTCTTTATCTGACTAGTCCTCTCTCTCTCTCTCACTCCCTCCCCCCACCCTCTCTCTATCCCCACTTTTTTCTCTCTCTGTCCATCTGTCCATCTCTCCCACCCTTTGCTTCTCTCACTGAATATCTCTCCTCCTCCTTTTCTTCCTCAGGGACTCAGAGGCACAGTGACAGCTCTGTGGCCAGCGCTAGAGTTGACCCTGCCCTGCAACCCCCCCCCCCCCCCCCCCCCCCGCTCAGCATCCTCGAACAGGAAGCAGGAAGGGACCATTCTGACTGCTGCAAACACTTGCCCTTTGAGCCAAAATGGCTCCAGTGACCTGCCTGCTGAGTCCAGTCCTGGCTATCCCACTGAATGACATAGCGATGAAGCAACTGCTGGTTAAACAGACGGTGCAGTAGAAGGAACTTTATATAGGCAATATTAGTGAGGGTGGTGGAGGTGTGGTTCTCTATATATTTTTCATGTTCATTGCCAGGGAAGTGCAGATGTAAATTAGCCTGAGGCTAACTCTGGTACAATGCATCAAATGGCAACATCCAGTTTAAAATTGTACATGGCCCCTAATAAATAAAATAATAAAAAATAATATTTGCATTCTGTCCTGTAGATATGCAAACTGAAGCTTAATTTTAGAGAGTTGGCGTATAACCACCACTATTCAATTCACCCGGAGAGTATAAAAAAAATAAAATTGAGTGGAACTATTCAGCAAAACTCTTCAGATTATTATTATTATTATGAGTGCAGATAATAACAGATAATAATATGA
>CM050218.1:30937500-30957500 GCA_027475355.1 Coilia nasus | reverse complement strand
AAGGATACTTAATGTGATATAACAGACAAAAACTAGTTAATGTGAGACAGACTATAGACACAAAGGCTTGTTAAGGAAAACAGACTACAGACAAAGGGCTTGTTGAAATGAGACTGTTATGCAAGACTGGACACAGAGGGTTGTTAATCTAAGACAGACTACAGACAGATACTAGTTGATGGAAGACTACAGCTAGCCTGGTAAACCAGCCCCTCGTACTTCATTTCATTTTGTACAGAGGGCCTGGACCAGACACCGTCAGAAACGATTTCTTCCTGGAGGTGTGGACTCAGCTGAAGTTTAAAACAAGTGCCTCTGCTTTTACCCAATCGCTAATGCCTGGTCATCACGTATGCAATTAGCCTACCTGCACACTACAATTCAAATGTAGCACACAAGGTCAACATCACGGCTAACGAACACACCCTCTGTTCGCTGATAGGATTGGTCTTGCTGGGGCCGACTAAATGACCCTCAAAAGATTCTGGTCCAGACCCTCTGTACAAAATGAAACGAAATACAAGGGGCGGGTTTACCAGGCTAGACTACAGGCACAAAGTCTTGCTAATGTAAGACTACAGACACAAAGGCTTGCTAACGTAAGACTGCAGATACAGAGGGTTAATGTAAGACTACAGACGCAGAGGCTTGTTAATGTAAGACTATAGACACAAAGGCTAGTTCATGTGAGAAGGACTACAGACAGAGGCTACACAGGCCCCAGCAACAGGAGAAAGATGTTACAGAGGAACACTCAGCAATGCATGAACAAACAATCAATCTGCCTGCCTGCCTGTCTGTCTGTCTGTCTCTTTCTCTCACACACACGCGCACGCACGCACGCACGCACACACACACACACACACACACACACACACACACACACACACACACACACACACACACACCACACACACACACACACACACACACACACACACACATACACACACACAAGCACAAAACCAATGGTATTGTATCTAATTTTCTTTTTCCCCCACTCGTATGAATCGGTACTTGCGCTCGTGTCTCTCCTGCGCTCCCACTCATGCCAGTCTGATGCCAGCACCCACAGTCACTCCTTGTGCCAACCTAATGCCAGCACCAACAGTCACTCCTTGTGCCAACCTAATGCCAGCACCCACAGTCACTCCCTGTGCCTACCTAATGCCAGTCTAATGCCCAAAGGCACTCCTTGTACCCACATACACAGAGCTGCACTGAGTGCAGCCGGACGCAAACGCTAAGAGCTAAAAAAGCCCCTGTCCTCTCCCCCATCTACGTTCATGCGCTGAATTTAGTTAAGGAGAAGACGAGGGGGGAAAACAGTCTTTTTCTACATGTCCTGGCACCACTAATGGTAGACATGGTATCCAGACGTAATGGGGAGCTTTTATTTAGAAAAGAAAAAAATAAATAATGTTAGTCACCTACTTAGTAATGTTTCCTAAGAGTGCATTGATGAAATTTTCTTATTTTAATTAAACTAATTTGTCTCTTGCTACTGATTTATGGTGAAATGAAAGGGGACTATTTATTTGATCTACTGGGATTGATATTACGATAGAAAGCTGTGTGCTTTTCCCCATTAATTTATTGGTGAGAATAAACAGTCACACAGAAATTGCCTTAAATGTACACTTGACTAAGCAGAATAAATATACAGCCCACTGTGATGAACAGCAGCTGATTAAGTTATTAGTTAAAAGCACACAAATGTGTGTTTGTGTGCATGCATGGGTGTGTGTCTGTCTGTTTGACAGAGAGAGAGAGAGAGAGAGAAGTAGAAAAAATCTGTCCTTTTAGTACACACACAAACACATGCACCCACATACACACGCACACACATGCACCCGCACACACATACACACGCGTGCGTGCACACACGCACACACACACACACACACACACACACACACACACACACACACACACACACACACACACACACACACACACACACACAGGGTAATAAACATCAAAGTCAAATGCAGATGTAATGATTGAATAATCAATAGCACTTCACAAAGGCATCTACATATTTTAGTCAGAATCTATTCAGCTAGTAAAAGCTCCTTTTCATTTCCACAAAGGACTTTGCTGAAAGATGTGTTCTCCGAAGAGGTGATACACTTACATTAAAAAATCAACACACGAATACAGACCGTGACATGATGACTTATACAACCGAGACATTACTGTTTGGTGCTGGAAACAGCACAAGCAAAACCGAGAGCTATCCGGCCTGTTTCAAAAAAGTATGTCTAACAAGGATACTGCGATACAGTGTGTTCTGCAAGATGAGCCAGAACACTGTGGTTTTATGAGCACATGGTACAAATCGATAGCCAAAGAATCTGAACCTGAAGACCTCCTTGCTCTTAAAGCGCAATCCCCCAAATGTTTGCAGAGCCGTTTGATGTTGGATTGAACCGCTGCCTTTTCCTTTCAAAGAGCCCCAGTCAGCCCTGCTAATAGCTGGAGTGGATCCTGTGTCAGAGCAGCCTGGCCGGAGAACCTCTGAGCTGAAGACAAAGTCGATAGGAGCAGCCGGCTGCCTGTCCGACCCGACCCGACCCGACCACCCTGCCAACCGCTGAGATCACGTATCCACCCGCTTCGGCCGCTGCACTGATAACATCAATCCAGTCTATTTTCATTCAAACGGATTTGATGCCACATGCTTCGGCCTCTTCGCTGATAACATCAATCCAGTTTATTTTAATTCAAACGAACTTGATGCCCCATGCAAAAAAAAAAAAAAAAAAAAAGACATAAAATAGAATAAAGACAGCTTGAGGAAGTGGTTGTTTTGTTGGTTGTGTGTTTGTATAGGTGTGAGGTGTTTGTGTATGTGTAAGGTGTTTCTGTTTTAAGTATACATATGGGAGCCTAAAGTCCCCACTAAGAGAAAAGATCCTAATCCTTTGTGGGGAAAAATGGGCATGTCTCCACATGCCTCCTAACGGTTTCCTAAGGTATACTGTTATTACTGACAAAAACAAAAATAAATTTGCTGAAACATTTCTTTGCTGACAGTTTTGTTTAGGAATAGGGCTTGGAGTAGGGGCCAGGCAATAATGGCAGTGTATGGAAGATCGTCACTGGGATAGCAAAACATACTTGCATGCGTGAACGCTTGCTTCAGTGTGTACACTGAGGGTGACATTCATGGCTTAGGCTTGTAGTGTGTAGTAGCTTGGAGCTGTCTGATTGGATGTGGTGTGAAGGATGTTTCTTAGGAAAGGTGTGAAGCTAATGAGGACATGGGGAGGTGGTGGTGAGACAGCTAACTGGAACCCCAGAGGCGATGGGTTACTTGTCACAATCATCATGTCATCATGCCTCTCTCTCTTGACTGGGGCAAACACCTAGTGCATATACCCTGACTGGGGCAACACCTAGTGCATATACCCTGACTGGGGCAACACCTAGTGCATATACCCTGACTGGGGCAACACCTAGTGCATATACCCTGACTGGGGCAGACATGAAAGTGTAAGGGGTCATTTCTGGTCATTTCTCACTGTTTTTCTGTTTTTGTTTATTTGTGTCCTTACGCTCAAAATACATGCAAGCGGGCGAAGCGGAACGTTCCATTCTTTTCAGTTGGGAGGCGGCAGGTGGTGACGTAGATCAGCGAGGCGAGCGAGGCGGGCGAAAAAGTTGAGCTCTGCTGAACTTTATGCAAATGAGGAGCGGCGTTTGCCAAGCGGTAACCAATGCCATCGTTTCAAATGACTCTTCAGTTGGAAGGCAGCAAGTGGAGAGATAAACATTTAAAAATGGACGTACATAAAATTTGAAACAGTGCCGTGGTTGACATTATATTGACATGCCAGAAGCAAAAAAATCATAACCATTCAGAATTCTTTAGCCTTTTAAACTTCATATCTCTTCAACTGACGTTCGGTACACACCCACTCAAAGCGGAGCAAGTGGAGAGAAAGCGGTACATTTCGCTTGCATGTATTTTGGGCGTTAGTCAGCTGACTTATCCCCAATAAGTGCTCTGTAACTAGGTAGGAGACCAGGCAAGAGGGTCCTGTGAACATGGCTGCCCTGACATTAACAGCCCACATACAAAACCTAAATTAGGCAGCACTCTCTTTGTGTTGCTGGAGGGAACCTTTCTGGGACACTTAAGTGTGCTTGTTTTAGAAATTCCCCTTTTTAATTATCGAGGACAAAGTTCAAAACATCTACTTCCACTTATTTTCATCTCACAGACAGAAAAAAAAGAGAGATGTGAGTTGGTGGAAAAAAACATTAAATGCTCTTAGTGTACATACTGTAAGCTGTCAAAGCCCACAGCAAAAAAGAAATAAATAAGTAGTCAAAGCACAAAAGCACAAAGAAAAATCCAAAACACAAGGAAAAGAAAACAAATGAAAAAGAACAACTCCCAAGGTTTTGTGACATAGGGGAAAATAACACATGAATGCTGCTCTTGTGCTGCAGAAACAAAGCAGCCATGGCCTTCTGGTACTCACGTCAATGTAGTTGGCATTGATGTAGTCTGAGTTGGGATCTCCCAGCAAAGGATGAAGCTTGACCCTGTGGCGATCATCTAAAATATATATATATATAAGGAAAAAAAAAACATAAAACAGTGAGACAGAGACCAGGTGAGCTGACTACCCCTGACCCTACTGCCAGTGCACAGTGGATACTCTTCTGTTTTTCTTGTTTTAACTGATGCATTTGCCAATTCTTGTTTGCTCTTTTGACATTTACAACCAGCAGTAAGACCTCCCAAGCCAATGGCAGAAAAACGACAAAAAAAAAAAAACACTGTCAGAAAGCAATCTTGCAATCAGCATGTGTAAAAGACATACACACCGTCCACGTGAAAGGGTTTGCCCCATAATGAAACCTGACAGTGTCAAGCAAATTTCTGCCCTACAAAGCCAAAATGCAGTAACTGCATAATCTGTCAAATTGAGTTTAGAGTGGAAATTGACTTTATAACACCTTTGTCTTATGACTAAGTTTCTTGCTTTTTCCTATTAAGAAAGTACATAAAAGCATCACCACTATTATACCTATAACATGTTTGACAGGGATGTGTAACAACTTTAAAGGCATTTTTCTCAGTTTGTTCACGTAGTTACTGCACTTTGCCTTTGCATTGCATATTTGCCTGCCATCATTCTAAGTAAGAAAGTAAAACCCTGATATATGACTCAGGTTATCCCTCAACAAGGACACATATATCAGCACCTTAAGGTACTATGTTAAATAGTTATTGTAAGGCTTCCGCAAAAAGACAATGGTTTTTCCTCTTGGGTATTAAAAAAAGAAACAAAGTAATTACACCTCTTACACATGTTCTTCTGTCTCCACTTAATACCTTCTTTTACACAATGTTGTGACAGAGCTCACTGAAAATGACAGACTGACAGTGTGATAGTGACACATTCAACGTCAGCCCTCTCCTCACTAGACTTGGCACTAAATCTCCGAAGGGTGAAATCTCGCCGTAAATGCCTTACTGCTGTTTCAACATAATGGGAATACAAACGAGGCACCCAAATGACCGAATGTTTTCTTATGGGACATTGTGAGCAAAGGGAGGAATGTTAAGAGAGTCACAGTCTTGACAAATGGCTGACTTACATCCCATTAAAGTGTCCTGTCTGCCTTTGGTCTTGTCTTTTTTCTTGGTCACATCCCAGCCTTCGAAAAAACTCTGAAAAAAGAAAAAAATAATATTTATAACAGAAAAAGAAAATTATAAAGGAAAATACACAGTGCACATTGTAATGTGTAATGTAACCAGGTTTTAAATAGCAGAGTTTTAAATCGTTAAAATAATAACTCTAATTAGCAACTGAAACAAACGTCATAGGCCTCTGTGCCAGTCATTTAATCAGTAGCTGGCCAGACTAATCCATCCATCCTTCTGCATGCCACCATCCACTGTGTTGTCATGGCAATGAAATGTCAACTAATTTCTATATCTAACCCACCTCTACTGCTAATCATATCTCAATCTTCATCGCCACAAAGCCAGACAAAACAAGGTGCCCACGCTGAGCAGGAGATTACAACCCCTCTTACAGTCTCCTCACACACACACACACACACACGCACACACGCATGCACACACACACGTACGCACAGTCGCACACACACACGTACACGCACACATACACGCACACAGGCACACAGACATACAAAAACATGCATGTTTTAGCTTAAAATACACGCAGACACTTAAATTGCCCACCTGTTTTTTTGCATGCACAACACATGTGCAAATACACACAACACAAACACAATACATCTGCATTTTGTTGTGCACACAGATTTTTCAGATTCAGAATTATGAAATTATGAAATGCAGGTGTGTTTATAGAAGTGCATAAAATGAAACACTGACTATACATGTTGCAGTAGAGAAAAACTGAACGACCAAAAATATGTACACATGTGAGCATCTACTCAAAGTAAATGCCTGGCCACACACACACACACACACACACACACACACACACACACACACACACACACACACACACACACACACACACACACACACACACACACACACACACACACACACACACACACACACCATTGCATCGCCCCATGCAATGCTCCCCACTGTGCTACCACACAAGCTGCCAGTGGAATATTTATGCATTGTATAAAAATATGTACAAACAATATAACACATTTACTTTGTGTGCATAAACAAAAGGATATTCACACACATCTACAAACACCCTGGCACATACACAGACACACACCACAGGCAGTACATACACACACACACACACACACACACACACACACACACACACACACACCTCAGGCAGCACAAACACACACGCACACACACAAACACAAAGCCCAGGCAACACACATACACTCATTCACACAAACACATACACATGCACACGGAAAAACAACCCAAGAATATAATAGCAAACACACAGGAAAGATGAGTCAAAATGACGAGCAACAGAGGTGTTAGTAGACAGTGCCTGTCTTAACTGCGCACGCAACCAGAAACCTCCACACACACACAGCTCTCCATCTTCATTAGGCATTCCCTCTTCGAGATCTACCATGCCCAGCCTCAGAGAACCTCGCCTGAGGGAGAGAGCCAAGACACACACTCTGAACTGGGTCATGCAGACCGGGAGGCAAGCAATAGGCACAATTTTGTACACACACACACACACACACACACACACACACACACACACACACACACGCACGCACACACACACACACACACACACGCACACACACATACACACACACACACACAAAGGCAGGCAATAGGCACAATCGCGTTCAAAGAACAATAAGCCTTGAGGAGCGGACTGCGTCTCCAAAGGGAGTGAGTGTGCAGAGAAATCTGATGGCTGATGTAACAGCGCTACTCTGCAGTAACAGCTTGCAGGAGTGCGTCGGTTAATCACTTAGTGTTCAGTACCCCACCCACCCCAGCTGCCCCCCGCATCTCTAGCACTTACTGTAATGGCAATAGGAAATGAGGACTGGGGACAGATTTTTTTTTTACGGAATTGGGAGACAGATAATGTGAGATGACGATGTTTATTATTTCTTTGCTAAGGTCTGAACTGAACCAAGTCACACACACTGAACAAACTCACACACATTCAACAAACTCACACAAATAGTCACACGTACACTGAACAAACACACACACTCTGTCTGTTTCACTTCACTTCAATTTATGACCAACGGTGTGCAGACCTTGATTGTCTTCACAGATCTCACTGACTACGGTGATAAAGAGTATGCCATTATTCTTTTTGCAGCTGCTGATGGGGGTGTCTGAGATGTTAAAAAGTTGAAATCCTATAATGCAAAAGTTCGCATGCATGAACAGTATGTTAATTACATCACAAGTCATGCAGCCTACACATCCCCATTAGCTGTAATTGTAAGCCTTTGACAGGTGCTCAGGGCTTGTGAGACGCCACAGTCAACACAAGGCTTAGAGGGAATTGACCCCTCATCAAGAGTGGGCAACATTTTCTTTCTTTTTCACATTTTAAGCATAAAATGCTAAAAAACTTTGATAAAGGTCTGACTTGACTTAAATGTCAGTTCACCTGTGGCATTTGCACTGAACTGTTTTTTGTTGGGTTTTTTTTTTCCATTCAGTAGCGATGTTGTGCTTTTTGTTTGTTTTATCCTATATTTTTAGCACGGTCTTCCAGTTGCTAGTTCATTACCCAAAACGGTGAGAAGCAATTATCTTGACACCACCGCTTGACACATTTACACTATACAACATTGGACATGAACATATGCATGGATATCTAACCTTTCAGATATGTGTCCTCTTAACACTTTTACACTTTAACATTATATAATAATAATAATAATAATAATAATAATAATAATAATAATAATAATACATTTTATTTGAAAAGCACCTTTCAAGACACCCAAGGTCACTTCACAAATAAAACAAATAGCTATGTTGCATTTTACACGAAGACAAACACGACAGAGGCACAAAACACATGAAGACGACAGATGGGCCTACACAAAACACTCGAAGATGACAGATACACAAAACACTCATATAGCCCAATCAAAGTCTGTAGGTAACTCAATGGCAAAGTCTTTTGGATGATGTAAAATCCCGATGCTACATGCAGGCCTTAAGGTGTAGATGGTATTTGAGTAATAATAATAATCTTGTAAATAACATTTTAATGTTAAAACATTTTATTATTATTTTAAATCCCTTGGTTGTTTTGGAATCCTTTTATTTGGATCAAAGCTGTGTCTGTGAGATAGGAGGTGTGAACAGCGGGTTTCCTGAACCATTTGGTGGGCTTCTGAATAACCGTCCCTGTCTGGTGGATTAACATACAGACAATTTGGCACCTACTCTGATCTGACTTGGCTGTCTACAGACATTTAAGGTCAGAAAAACCACTGTTAGTTAGTCCTTGTCTTCGTCCTGTGTGTGTATGTCTGTCTGTGATGTCCTTAATGTTAAGAATAAACCACTAGGCTGACTGAGTCTCCAAATTCAACTTAAAAGTAATTTTATTACTTTTAGTGGTTATTCTTACACCGTCAGCAGAGCTCTGGAAGAAGCAGGTCAGCTGGGTAAGCTGCAAATGCTAGATGATGTTGCCTCCAAACTCCGATGTATTTTGTAGCATCCAGAGTGCTCGTAGGCTATTGCCTTATCCGAGTTGAAGCCAAATTATTGGTCAAGAAGGGATGTAGCCTAGATGGACCCTCGGCAGAAAAAGGTATGGCCTGCCTCATGTTCATTCAGTCCAGAGTCCCCACGAACACACCAGGCAGATGACAATGGCTGGTCAGGAAATGGGGTGAGCCTGCAGCTCTTCTCAAGAGTTGCTAAGAAGTCCGTTAATGTCATTCATGTAAGAATATCTCAGCAGAGCCATTGCCAGTCATGCTGTGATTAATGGTGATATCCCAAAGAAAGTTCATTTGCTAAATAGATTGACCCGACGTGGGAGGGACAATATAGCAAAAAAAAAAGATTTTGACAAAAACAAGCGGGGGAAAGTCTGTGTGTATAGGCTAGCAAAAAAGTTAAATTACATAATTATACAGAAATTTAAACATGGCATTACATACAATAACAAAAAATATAAAAACATAACACGAAAACAACGTGCCAGGCGGAGCGGTGAAACTTGCTAGCGTCCCCATAACCTAGCAACCAATTGATGAATGAATTTCCAGTACTATATTAAATATAGTAATATTAATATCTGGTTCTTATGTTTCTGCAAGATCATGAAAAGGCATGGACATTTATTAGGAAATATGGTGGTTGTCATTTCAAAATGCAGATCAATTAATCTCGTTTGTCCTCTGTGGCCAGCAGCCAATGTCAGGAGGCTGCTGTGTGATGCTGATAACAGAGCACCTCATATGTGCCTGTGGGTCTAGGGCTTACAAGGAGACACAACAGTGTTGCACATTGTTTCTAAACTCATGGGTGTAAATTATCAAAAGTGAGAGGGGGACTGCCAATGGAAATTAGCCTTTTGGCTACAGTTGGGTTCATTTACATTTCATTTTGTGTTCATATTAATGTTCATTAATATACATGGTCCCACTATAACAAATAAAGGCAAATAAATAAATAAAAAATAAATATTATTAGCATGACTTTTATAATAAGCCCTCTCAAGGCTCCCGAGAGAAAGTCACAGTCACAGGGGGTGTTATGTCAGCGTTTTAGAGTTGGTGGCCTCTAGATATACCCAAATAAAGCAGCGAAGCTTGGAAAAAAGTCAGCTTTTCATAGTATGTCTCCTTTAAAGTGTTGTCCTTGGTTGCTAGCACAGCACAGCTAGATTTACCCGACCCGAGCTTACAAATTCTCTGAAAGGGAGATCAAGGCACTAAATGCTGCAACTGTCACATACGTAGAATGTAGTCAGTGACATTAGGTAGGCATGGCTGACAGCTCTTTAAGAAAACACACATCATCACACCTAATATGTCAACTTTTAAACAGAATGTCAGTGCTTTATGCCCAACTGTCAAATAGAATGTCTGGGGCTTTAGGTTGGCCTGGCTACAAACAGAATGTTGGCGTGCATAATGGTAATGCTGACAACTGAGACAAATATTAGTCTAGCTGATCATGCTGTGTGAGTGCCTTGTGCTCACTCACTACCCTTGAACTTTGAAGTTCTTTTTACACGCAGCATGTATCAGAAATTACATAAAAGTCATGAACTAAAATTCTGTTTTTTGTGTCTTTACCGATGAATTTAACATTATACACAGCAAACAGTGAACTAATAACTACTAATATTCCACTAGGCTACATGATGTTTAAAAGACTGTGATGCCTCTGGCTTCAGGTGTGTTTTTTATAGACTCGGCAGCCAATCAAATTGCATCAGTTAACAAAGAAACTATTCCACACGTTTTCTGTGTGAATGTAGGACACAGCAGAGTTAGGCGGGGAGTCTGGATTCAGACAGATGAGAGAGTGATGAGAGGCTGTCTTTGTGAGGCAAGAACCTGCAGGATGTTGCACTGGCCTTAATGTTTAAAAACACCTCTTCCTAGACACACGTCCAGCCCCGGCAGATGGGCTCACCTGGGGGCCGCGGTTCCTTCCTCAAAACAGGGAGTCTTTCCTCACATCCGTCGCCATGGTGCACGCTCCCAGGGGGGACATAAGCGGACCTTTCGACAGCGCTTGGATGGATTTTTCTGACACTACTGGACTACACTAACTCTGCGCCAAACTGTTGAAGCACTTTGAGCTACATCCTTATATTAAATGTGCTGTACAAGTAAATATTAGTATTAGCTATGTGTTTAGAGACACTCTCTTAGAAGTGCTCTTCTAACAGAAGATCAACCTGAACTTTGGACTCTAGAACCCAGTTCAGCCCCCAACACACACACACACACACACACACACACACACACACACACACACACACACACACACACACACACACACACACACACACACACCTTAATGCCTACATAACTGCTGTCAATAACATCAAAGCATAGACTAAGTCTTGAAGCAGTTATCCCTTCAAAATAACATGCTCACAAACACACCCACACACTATCACTTCAGAATCGCATGCTCACATGAAATCACTGCAATTCCAGTGTCCCTTTCAGCAGCTTTCATCAGTGACATCATGACTGCTGAGTACTGGGCTAAACTTCCATGTTTGCGCTCCGGTTACAGCAGAGGTGACCCCTCAATGGCAGTGCCTGCCTCCTGCTGTTTAAGCACTACCCTCCTGCTACCCTTGCTCAAGCTCCGCCACTCAGTGTGTTCACCCCTTATGAGGCCTTGAGTTCTGTAAAACCAGCCCAGTTTAGCACAGTGTGCACTGTGCATGTGTGGCTGGCTGACACACACACACACTCACACACACACGCATGCACATACACCCACAAACACACACACATACATCCACAAACACACACACACACACTGTACACACACAAAAACATGCAGACACACCCACACACACACACACACACACGTGAACTGTTCCTCCTATTAGCGTGCCATTGGGAAATAAAGAGGCAGCGTCAGCGAGGGCTGTAACTTTTATGACATTTCATCTCATCTCTCCCAACAGAGGCGAGGCGAGGCCAGCACGCCAGCCAGAGATGGCCTTTTTAAAGCAGCCACACTTCACACAGAGCAAGTGGGGGGGAGACACAGAGGCAGGGGGGTGGGGTGGGGGGAGAAATATAGCAAAGAACTACATTTTTTCACCAAAAAAAAAAAAAGAAAAGATGAAAAAATGAAAATCTGTTTCACCCGTGGGGGACAGTTTAATGAGTCTACAAGCAGAGCTCCAGAGGGCCAACCTTGCGCCAGCAGACAAATTGGAGAGAGAGAGAGAGAGAGAGAGCAAGAGAGAGAGAGAAAAGAGAAAAAGAGAAAGAGAGAGATGCTTTCCCATTTTTTCTCTTCCTTTGTGTGAAGTCTGCTCTGTTTCTTTGGATGTTCCTGTGCATCCTCAGGCAGTGCAGCCTGATAAGCCTCCTCCCATGTGCAGATGTGTGTACCGGAGCCGCACTCCCTGGCCAATTGTCAGCACATATATACACACACACACACACACACACAGATGCTCAGTCAGGTCAAGAGGGAGAGGAAGTAAGCCACTCAAGAAGAGAGAAGCGGAGATGGTGAGGAGCAGGAGGAGAAATATCAGTATCGTATCACACACACACACACACACACACACACACACACACACACACACACACACACACACACACACACACACACACACAGATAGACGTGCACAATCAAACACACACACACACACAAATACACATGCACAGAAAGAGAGACACATCCATACATCACAGGGCTTGAAATGACATGTATAAATTTCCCATAACTGAAAGAATGTGATCTGCACTCTGTTCTTTTCTATTTGAAGTAACATGCAAACAAACACCGGTAAACAACAACAAGTCCAACCAAAGCGGCGCTTTGTCACACACATGATATCCCATAATATCTGCTCTGGGGAAGAGCTGGAGCCTGATGTCTTGCCTCTGCATTGCCCCGAGTGTATCATTTAGCCGGTTTAAATGCGGCTGGTAAAATAGGTGAGGCGACACTAAGGAATGCGTCACAGACTGTACCGCTAATTAGTAGTCTGAGCCACGTAACGAGGGTCGGCGACACATGATGAGAGCACACAGCACAGGCGCCCAGGCAGCAGGAGGAAAGAGGCTGGTACCGACGCTTGCACAATCACAGTGTCACAAGGAAACTTTGTGGATATCTACAAATATCAAAGACCTTCCTTTATATGATGAAGAAAAAGACTGTTAGGGCTAACTACTCTTGCATTCATGCACTCAATCAATCTGTCCAAACAATGCACAACAGAAAATGTCTAAACTTTGCAAGGACAGCATATTTTACACAGAACTGGAATTACATGTATAAATTAGCACAGACAGGACCACAGGACTGGGAGAGATGGACACAATGCTCGTGTACAGGAGTGACCTGAGATAATAATAACAGAAAAACTCGTTCTCTTTTTAATTCTAATTTTGCACTGTAGCAGGTATACTTCTACTTCAACACCCTATTCTGTCTTTATATTTCTTTTCCTATTATAGACTGTGCCTGTTGGTAAATACTTACAGTGGTAGGTAAAAAATATATAATTCCAGATTTTAATTGGCTAATTTTAGATTGTTTAGATTGATTTAAATGTTTATTTTTTACATTTTAGTTTCCTGAATTTCTATTTTAACAGTCTTTTTATGTGTATAATAGCTGTGCATGACAATCTTGAAATAGAAAATCTGTTTTTTTTTTCCCCAGAAGCACATTAACATTTGGTCCAAACACTTTTTTTTCATAAGGAAATGTAGGTACTGTATGAGTAAAGCAAATTTAGGAATGAGATTAATAAGCAAATTTCAGTATGAGTAAATAAAAAGCTTCTTTTGTTTCTTTTTAAAACCCTAGTAAAAATTAATGTTTGGTCTTGCATTACCTTTCTTTTATTTATTTTGGATATTGTAAAATACTGTAGTTGCTGAAAGCTGTTGATGGTAAAATCAATAATAGTAAAATCAAACCGGCTCAATCATTAGCTCAAACTTGACCAGCGTCCAGCAGCTGCAACAGCAATATGCAGCTTACACATTGCAGCTGCTGCAGGATTAAAAATGTAATGTTACTAAATAATAATATCAGAAAGAACAGCTCAACAGTTTTCTTTAACACACTTATAATTATGTTCTGGTACTTTAGTCATGTGTTTGGATACTTGAACAAAACAAGCCTGATTCACAGGGTCTTGACATCTGTCTGTGTTGTACTACAGGCCCTTGCAGGACATTTTTGATAATGTGTCCAATATACGATCAAGTCATTAGTGATGTCGAATTTTAAAATAAAACCTTATGACACTTTTTCTTTAGGTTCACGTCACTGGGGCAAAAATGACAGAAAAGAAAATGTGGTTAGTCCTTGTATGCTATTATAAAGCATTTCAGACCTCAAGTTAGAATGCAACAGGTTGCACATTTAGCAGCAATATTGAGGTAATGTAACAAGCTAAAGTGGTGTTCTTACAAGACATGACTTGAAAATGTTAAGCCTCTGATGTCTTAATTAGCTAAATTAGCAAGGGCCCCTCAGTTTCCTTCCTCGCCTAAAATCTCACATTTCTAGCAACAGCCAGTCTAATTAGTCTTTATCTCTGTTCTGCCTTAGTTATCCCGCTGGGAGAGGACCACCTGCAAAACCTGTTTCCACTTACGTTTCTCCAGATTCAAATGACTGCCTCCACAAGTCTGCATGATCAATTACATATGTGTGCTGCTCAGCAGATAGCTAGGAAAGTGGGTCATTCCCATCAACAATAATTAAGGGCCAAAGATATGATTCATTTTCAAGAACTACTGATGCGTCTTAAATAACTCATCACCCAGTGGCTGTAACCATATGAGTCCAGCAGACAACAGAACTGCATGACTACATAAGCACATGACTATATAAGCACATAACTACATAAGCCCACCAAATGCAGCAGCACCTCCAACTGCTCTTCTGAGAGAATATAAAGAGCACTATACATTTGTAGACTTATGCTAATTCATTTCTACTCAGACCACAGCTTTGAACACACCTTGTTTTAATATTCAAAGTATCACACATTGCATTTGCAAGCACTTAATGAAACCTGTTACCTAATACCTATATAGCACATTTTATTGCACACAGTACATAACAAACCATTTTGAGACAAAGACGAATACAAAACGAATGCAGAGGAGAGGATAATCCATCTTTGCCAGAGCTACACAGCAACGCATAGCATATTACAGCAGAGCATGGCACAGCCCGGCATGGCACGGCACAGTTTAGCTCACATAGACCTGGGCTCACCTCATACTCCTGCTTGAAGCCGTAGCCCTCTGCGGTCTTCATCTGGTTGATGTGCTGCAGCAGGTCGGCCACGCGCACGGCGGGGTGAAGCTGTCCTGTGTGGTAGGGGGAGCCCTTGCGCCCCCCACACTGTCGCCGTGGAGACCCCCCCAGCAGGCTGCTCGACTCGTTCATCGAGCTACGGGGATCGCCTGAGGAAGTCAGAGCAGAAACACACAGATACAGATACGCACACAGACACGCACACACACACACACACACACACACACACACACACACACACACACACACACACACACACACACACACACACACACACACACACACACACACACACACACACACACACACACAAGAAAATCATTAATTAGCAATAATTTATTCATATAATGACAATCACACACTATTTGCTGGGCAACTTACTTATAATTTAAAAAATACAGTTGCGTATAACAAACACACACCTTAAACTATCCTGCCTGACTGTTCAGAACATGTCATATCAGGTTTTTCAACTCAATTGTATTGAAAATATTGCTAGTTGTCATAGTACATTATTAATACTACGACTGTGTATTTTAGTAACATTTAAAACAAGCACAAAACACACGCATACACACCACAAAATTCCTATTATTCTTACTCCTCACTCTATCCTTTTTACAGATTATAAACTATTGAGCAGTCTATGACTTTGACACTTGTAATTTAAATGAGTCGATTTTCTATTTTTCTGTTCATTCAAAGTACCTTAGGATTCCAGAGAATGACACAGTTATAACAAGATTAAGCAGTCATTCCCCTGTGTTATACTTTGCACTACCTCTGTGTCAATCTCATTCCCCTCACACCTTATTTGAGAGACAGAGAGAGAGAGAGAGAGAGAGAGAGAGAGAGAGAGACAGACAGACAGAGACAGAGAGACAGAGACAGAGAAAAAGAGAGATGGACAAACAGAGAGAGACACAGAGAGAGAGAGAAGGACAGCGAGAGAGAGAGACAGAGAAATAGACCGAAACAGAGCGAGAAAGAGAGAGAGAGAAAGAGAGAGAGAGAGAAAGGGATAAAAGAGTTGCAGAAGGAGATTGTGTATGTGAGTGTGAGGCTCCTGGTGCTCCAAGCACCTCACACAGAGCATTGGGAGATGTGCAAGGAGGAGGTGGTGTGGGTCAGTCTGCACTTGTAGTGGCTGATCCCATTATACGCACACAAAGTGTGGCCAGTCCAAGGGGTTAAGGGAGCCAGAGTGGAGGGGGCTCATCAGCAATCAGGCCACAGTGTGCTTGCACACACACAACTGCACCGTTGTGTGCTTTGTTTTGCGCCAGTCTGAAACAAGTGACTGAGTATTTAGGTGTGTGTATGTGTGTTTGTGTGCGTGAGCATGTATGTGTGCATGGTTGTGCGAGTGCTTTGCATGCATGTGGGTGTGGGTGTGCGGGCGCATGTGTACGCATGCGTGCCTGTGTGTGTGTATGTCTGTGTGTGTGTGTGTGTGTGTGCGTCTTACTGTGCGTGCTGCAGGTGTGTGCATCCATGAGGAGAGGGCCATGCACTCGTCCTATAGTAGCGTGCTCTGGTTTGTAAAACTGTGTGTGTGTGTGTCTGCATTTCTGGGTGTGTGTGTGTGTGCGTGTGTGTGTGCATGCATGTGTGTACGTGTGTATGTGTGTGTGTGCTTGTCTGTATGTGTGTGTGTGTATGTGTGTGTGTGCGTGTCTTACTTTGCGGGTGTGTGCGTCCATGAAGGAGATGGCCATGTGCTCGTCCTCCTGTAGCGTGCTCTGGTCAGTGAAGCTGCGCTCCGTGTGCGTGTGTGTGTGTGTGTGTGTATGGCTTACTGCGCGTGCTGCAGGTGTGTGCGTCCATGAAGGAGAGGGCCATGCGCTCGTCCTCCTGTAGCGTGCTCTGGTCAGTGAAGCTGCGCTCCGTGTGCGTGTGTGTGTGTGTGTGTGTATGGCTTACTGCGCGTGCTGCAGGTGTGTGCGTCCATGAAGGAGAGGGCCATGCGCTCGTCCTCCTGTAGCGTGCTCTGGTCAGTGAAGCTGCGCTCCATAGAGCCCATCATGTGGTTCTTCTCCTGCCGGTAGGTGATGGGCGTCTTATTCATGTTCCCAGGCTTCCTACTGTCCACCACAGACAGAGAGAGGGGGGAGAGAGAGGGAGAAAGAAGGAAAACAAAAGAAAAAGCAAAAAGAGAGACAGAGAGGGAGAAAAAGAGGGTGGGGGAGAGAACAACAAACAAAAGACAGTGATGAAGAAAGAACAGAATGGAATAAAAAGAGAAAAGGTAGGGAAGGGCAAAAAGAAAGGAAGAAAGAAAAGAGGAAACATATAGAGAAATACAGGGAGACAGAGAGAGAGACAGACAGACAGACAGAGACAGAAAGAACAGAGAGACAGCAAAAGGGAAAACAGTGAAGAAATGGTAGAGTAAGAGATGAAGCGAGTGACGAAAAAAAGGAGAGAAAGCGGGGAGGGGGGAGGCGTGAGGGCAGAGAGAGAAGCAGTGAGGCGGAGAGGACGTTGAATGTGAAGTTGGACAGACGAGAGTAGGAAGGTCAGATAAGAGAGGAGGATGAGAACGACACAGGAAAGGTCAGAAAAAAGAGGGTTAGAGATGAAATGAAAGAATGGAGGAGACAAAAAGAATAAATAACAGGATGACGTAAAGATAAAAAACAAAGGAGAGGATGAAAAGAAAGAGGAAAAAAGAAGGGAAAGGAGAGAAAATGAGAGGTGAAATCAGGTATACAAAACACAGACAGGAACTGTTGATAAGGAAAGAGGAAGATAGAGGAGAAGGATACTATGGAAGACATTTATTCCACGGCAGCTGTTTACGGGAAGCCCAAACGGCCAAAAAGCATGAGAATGAGTGACTACGGTGGAAGAGAAGGGAACAGGTCACTTACGGATAATAAGAGTAAGAGTAGTAGTCCCTTCTGTACAATGCAAGCAAGGGCGGGGAGGAAACAACAAAATAAAGAGAAAGAAAGAGAGAGATAGAGAGATAAAGAGAGGGAGAGGTAGAAGGGGGAGAGAAAAAAGAAGAAGAGAAGCCATGAGATGAGTGCATCAGCAGTGGCACTGTTTAAGAGTGGAAAGACAAACAGTGAGGGAGCGAGAGAGCGGGCGAGAGTGGGGGCGAGAGTGGGGGCGAGAGCGCGAGCCACACGCATGGTGCCACAAAGGCATCGTACCCTTTGTACGCTGGAACAGGCAGCGACGGGCGGCACACCAGCGAGTGAACGGGCGAGGGAGCGAGTGAGCAAGAGAGCGCAGGGAGGAGGTGGTGTCACTCTAATCAAATGCTCTGCCTTTTTCTGATGCATGAGCCGCGTGGAGGCCAGCCAGCGTGGGAAGAAAAAGGAGCAGTCATCTGATTTGCAACTAGCGTTGCGGTGGCTTAGCGGCGTAAATGTGATTTTGCATTTCTGGGAGTGTGTGCGTCTGCATGTGCTTGTATATGTGTGTGTCTGGACCTCTCTCTATCTTTCCCTTTCTCTCTCTCTCGCATCCGTAAGGTGAAATACCTCATGAGATCCCGTTACCACACCTGATTCTGAGCTGAATGAATATTGGGCTTTTGCGAATCTGTCTTTAGCCTGAAGATCTACTAAAACACGAGCCTGGAGGCTCCCCTATTGAGAGAAGGTGACTTCAGAGAGGAGATTAGGCACTATGGTAAACTGCCTTGTTTCACTATGTACTGTGTATATGGCTGAAATGACAATAAAAACCTACTTGACTTGACTTGACTATGGGGCTGCTGTCTCTGCCAGACCTATTCCAAAACACATTTAAACCCACGACTGCAGCTCTTCAGCACAATTGATGATATAACACCCGAAAAAAGTCTCCAAGCCATCCCTCTTCATGCGCACAACATTTTCAAGGGCTTTAAAGATAGCGAGGGGAATGTAATAAATAAAACAAATCAATGAATTAGAGGAAAAAAGTACTGTGCTCTCATCCTCTACTGTGGGGTCCTTGCGGACTGACAAAAGAGCTGAGAAGCATTCCCTGCATGACTAAAATTGCAGACGGTTGATAAATGCTTTGGTGATAAATCCACTCATGGCCCCGGTGTCACCTATGCTGTTACAATCTCTCAGCACTGGACAGTGGCCAAAGACTGCTCAGAAGGGCACTGTTTAGCAGTCAGCAATGCACAGTAGCCTGAAACTGCTCAGAGAGCTAATGTTTAGCAAGTCAGTACTGGACAATAGCCTAACACTGCTCAGAGAGCTAACGTTTAGCAGTCAGCAATGCACAATAGTCTAACACTGCCTCATCAGAGGCACTGTATTGTTGAAGTCCCAAGACTATGGCTAGGTCCCAAGTCTAGGTCAGCTGTCACTTAGTAGATGTATGCCAGAATTTGGCCAGAAGTGGGCCAGGGCAGGGGCAGTGTCCACTACACCTGAGCGGGTAAGAGGATTACAGCAAATGTCGCTGTGGAAAGCTAAAACAGGAGAACCTCTAAGAGCAGATGTTTACTTTAGGATTATGTGCACCCATGTGTGAATGTGTGTGAATGGTTGTGTGTGGCTGTTTGCAACAGACCACAGGCAAACAC
>CM050218.1:30855000-30932500 GCA_027475355.1 Coilia nasus | reverse complement strand
AAGACATGGAGGTCACACACACTACTCCTCCACAAGCAAGACACGGTGTGTGGAGAACTGAACACGTGGAGAAGGTAAGGATTAGGGAGTAAGGCAGGGCCGTGCAGCAACAGGCCACTGAGGTATAGATTCAAAGTCAATAGAAAAAATGGTGGCAAATTTTAGTTCAGCCAGAGGCAAGTTAATGGCAAACTACTGGACAAAGTCAGAAAGTCACTGACCGCCTTTATCTTTATGCATGTACATGCATATATGTATTCTTTGTCTCCTGTTTTTGTTTCGTCACCTGAGGCCTCTGATCCACTTTTGGAAATTTGATATACTGTGCCAGGGGCTCTGAGCTTTGGTGTGTGTGTGTGTGTGTGTGCGTGTGCGTGTGTGTGTGTCTGTGTGTGTGTGTGTGTGTGTGTATATGTGTGTGTGTGAGTGTGAGTGTCTGTGTGTGTGTGTGTGTGTGTGTGTGTGTGTGTGTGTGTGTGTGTGTGTGTGTGTGTGTGTGTGTGTGTGTGCGTCTGCATGTCTACTCCACTGTTCCTGTACTTCTGAGAAAGTCACTGAGAAAGTCACAGAGAAGTGTGTTTTCTCTGTGAGCCAATATACATTTTTCATTTCTGTTTTTTTTGTACTTACACTAAGGATGTCATAACATTTTGCAAAATGAATGATTAAGCAATCCCTCCAGGATTTTGCAGGCCAATTTTTGGGTAGTAGCAGCCTAAAATACCTGATTTTGTGGCGGCTTTTGTAAAAATATGCAATAAAATTGCTGAGTTTTAGGCATTTTTTGCAAAAAAATGTTGTGAATAGGTCAAAGTTGCAAAAAAGTTATGATTTTTCTCCACATTTGTAAATTACACACAGTCAACTTAACACCAAGGAAAATAAAGCTAAGCCTTATCTGTACCAAACAGAAAAAAACAAAATGTGTGTAACAATGATGGTGCTGTGCGCTGTACTAATTAACACTGCCCATGACAGGCTAAATGGTTGTAAAATAGCCTACATGTTAAAGTGACTTTTTGCAGGTAACTACATAATTTGTGCGGATGTGTGAATGTGATCTGTGGTGTATGAGGGGTCCCCACCACTCAGGTCTTTTTTAAGAAGAGCAACTGGAGTGAAGCAGAGACCCCTCAGTGTCTGCACCTCTCTGTTTTTGTGTGTGCCTGTGTCTGTCTGTGTGTGTGTGTGTGTGTGTGTGTGCACCCTTCTGTGTCTGACTGTCTCTCTCTCTGTGCGCCTCTGTGTCTGCATCTCTCTGTTTTTGTGTGTGCCTGTGTCTGTGTGTGTGTGTGTGTGTGTGTGTGCACCCTTCTGTGTCTGACTGTCTCTCTCTCTGTGCGCCTCTGTGTCTGCATCTCTCTGTTTTTGTGTGTGCCTGTGTCTGTGTGTGTGTGTGCACCCTTCTGTGTCTGACTGTCTCTCTCTCTGTGCGCCTCTGTGTCTGCATCTCTCTGTTTTTGTGTGTGCCTGTGTCTGTGTGTGTGTGTGTGTGTCTGTGTGTGTGTGTGTGTGTGTGTGCACCCTTCTGTGTCTGACTGTCTCTCTCTGTGCGCCTCTGTGTCTGCATCTCTCTGTTTTTGTGTGTTTCTGTGTTTGTCTCTCTGTGTGTACTGTATTTGTTCGCACCTCTGTTCGCATTTGTGCACCTCTGTGTGTGTGTGTGTGTGTGTGTGTGTTTGTGCACCTCTGTGTCTGTGTGTGTGTGTGTGTGTTTGGGCACCTCTGTGTGTGTCTCTGTGTGTGTATTTGTTTGTCTGTGTGTCTCTCTGTGTGTGTTTGTGTGCCTCTTTTCATTTAGCCTCTTTCTGCTTCCTCCCTGTCACGCACGGCAGGAAATCAGCCCTGAAGACGGCCAGGGAGCAACCTGAATAAATGGATGCCCTTCAGCAGGCGGCTCCTATCCCGACTACGCCTGTATTGACAGATGGACACACACACATACACACATACACACACACACACACACACACACACACACACACACACACACACACACACACACACACACACACGCACACAATGTGGCCTTGGTGTGAGAAACTGAACTGCATGACCCATGATACTCTCCAGTATCATGACTATCTACCCGTTAGTTTGACATATACTGTTAGGAAGAGACTGAGCTAGTAAAAAAAAAGCTGTTTCTACAGATGTTTCTGAAGTCCTTTTTAGTGAACTTACAGCATGGGTGTCACAGAGGTAAAGGTAGTGTTGTCAGGATTCTGGCTTTAATACATGTCTTTAAAAAACAGATTTCACATCTTGAATTTGAGTCGCAGGTTCGAATCCTGCCCTACCCATGGCTGAAATGCCCCTGAGCAAGGCATCTGACCGCACACTGCTCCAGGGACTGTAACTGAAATCCTGTAAATAACTGTAAGTCGCTCTGGATAAGAGCGTCAGCAAAGTGTAATGTAATAATAATAACAATAACAGGTAGAAGACACTATCACTGAAGTCTCCTCATAAACAGTTTGTTTTAGGCAAGACAGCAAGCTAGTAACCTATTTATATGCTACAATGTCATAGGCTATACTGACCAGAGCACCATGTTTTTGTTTGAGTAGATTTAAAACTCCTTTACTTATCCCTAATTCAATAACAATTCTAAATCATAAATTTTAAATCCAGTTGTGGTGCCTCTCTGTACATTCTCTGCACCATTTGGTTTGTGATGAAGTGACCACGAAGGGGAAGGCAGAGTGATGGAGTGACCATCACTAGAGTTGTGGGTGTGCTCTGACTGCCATCCCAACGAGCCTGGCTCTTTGGCGTTGCGGTCAGAGCCCCTGTTTGGTACCCCGAAGACCTGGGTTCGAAGCCGGGCTCCTCCCCTTCGCTACAGGGTTTGTATCTTTATGATTTAGGGGTATGTTTCTCTCTCTATTTACAATGTGTTTCAATCATTATGTTCTTATTTGTGTTTCTTTCTGCACATAGCTGCATATGCATGTCTTTTATGGATGTGGGATGTCTCTTTATGAATAGAAACCTAAGTCTAGTTTATTTCTGTGTGGGACGATAAAGTGAATCTTGAATCTTCCCGGCTCACCATCAGTCTGAGAATGCTCGGTTATATGACACAAGTGACTCATGAAGACAGTTTGGTATTGTATTACAGAAAACCAAAAGCCAGTTAAAACAACAAAAGTTGTTAACTGATAATAAGAAACACACACACACACACACACTGTACACACACACACACACACACACTCATTCAAAAGTGAGAGGTATAATTTCTTGAAAGTGGCAAAACATAAGCCATCTTCCGTGCCTTTCTGAGATGAAAGCTCTCCATCTTGGCACTAATAACTAATAAATTAGTTTAAAGTGTACTTTTGAAAGTGTGTGAGTTTTTCATCTTACTACAGGCTATAACAGTAAGTGCCGTTGATCCTTGGCCATTCCATGATGCCCTACACTTATGCAAATGTGCTTGGGGAGGTAGACTCCTTTGTCTTGTCACCTGAGGCCTCTGATCCACTTTTTGGAAGTTTGACGCACCATGCTAAGGGCTCTGAGCTTTGGGCAGTGTATGTGTGTGTGTGTGCATGCACATGCGCGTGTGTGTGTGCACCCGCAAATAAGCGTATATGTATGTATGTATGTGTGTGTGTATGCATGGGGGTTTGTGTGTGTGTCTGTGTGTGTATGTGTGCACGTGTGTGTGTGTGTGTGTGTGTCCATGTGTGCACGTGTGTGTGAGGCCTAGTATGTGCTATTCCTCGTGCGCATGAAGACAAAAGTCAGTGGTGGCCTGGGGAAACGAGCGCGGATCGGGGCGACGCAGGAGGCTACGGCTAAAAATAGTGGAAGAAAGGGTGAGAGGAGTGCGGATCTGGGGCAACATGGACAGCAGCAAAAGAGAGAAAGAGAGGGAGAAGGAGGACAGAGAGAGGATGCGGGGGGAGGGTCATGTTTTACGAGGATGGTCCCGTGTAGACTATCTTTAGGTACTCAGCTTATGAATAAACTGTCTGTTGGCATTCTGTTAACTACAACAAGGTTAAGGTTAAGGGTAAGTTTAGGGTTAGGGTTAGGGGTTGGGCTTGGTTAAGATAATATTCAGTGAACATCCTGTTCGCTATGTAAGGAATACTGTGCTGCGAGGCGATCATTCTTGTGGAAGAAGCCCCAATAGAGTGATGCAGAGTGATGCTTAAATCACTCTGAAAGGGCTTATTCCACAAGAATGACCACCTCGCTGAACATTACCCCCCTTATTATACGGCTACTTGCCAAAAAACAATAATAAAGAGTTAGAAACTTCTAACAGTGTCATATTTTAAATATCTTGTTGAAAATAAAAATAGTTCATCAAGAAAATATAAGTATATGTGTTGCATAGCAACATGTCTAGCTGCTAAATAACTTGTTGCAGCTTTTGTTGATATTCCGTTACGGAGTAAATGAACTACTTGGGGAGTGATATGAAAGAAACACAAAACCCACTGCCATTAACAACGGTCATTATACTTTTTTAGCAGTCATTATACAAAAAATATTTCACCTCCAAACATTGGAGTGACCTATTCGAAGTCATTTAGATGTTCGTTAGCATCCTAAAGAGCCGTATAATAAAACAAGGTGAGGTTGGGTTAGCGTTAGGGGCTGGGCATGGTTAAGATGATATTCAGTCAACAGCAGACAGAATGAAGTAGGATTCTCTTCTCTCCTCTTCTATTGTATTGTATTCTATTTTTTTAATCTATTTTTTGTTTGCGAAGTGTCTATAGGGTGCATTACCCAAATGAAAAGCTGTCGATGAGGCCTCAAAAACTATCCACTCTTCGTCTAGCTCAGGGTATTTTGGAAAAGCACACAGAACCCATGTGTCAGTCACTGAAGATTGTTGTGTGGTATTGTTTGTTTTTATTGAGCTAATAAAGTTACACTCATACGGAATATCCAGATTTCTACAGTGTGTAAACAAACAAATACAAATACAAATACAACAACATTCCAGGACTACACAGATCTCACTCTTTTATCAGTGTGCTGTCTTCCTACCCAGCTGTCTACCTCTTATGTAATCACATTGTGACAAAAATAGACATTTATAAATGAATGGCTAGTGTGAAATGTTTATTTATACTTCCATTGCAATCAGTTTTTATATCAATTTATATCAGTTTTATTTACTGGTCTATTTATATATACTGTACAAGATACTATAGCATATATTTTAACTGTACAATACAAAAATAAATTGACTGCAGTTTTGTGAAATACATTTTAGGAACTAAATTATGCAGGCCGTGCGTATGTATGTATGCTGACTCTGCCATAAGAAATATCTATGCCCATGAATGTGTCCCAGTGCACACAATCAGTAGACGTAATGCTGTCCGCTCCGCTCGGCTTCCTCTCCGCTCTTTGTCTGCTGCGCTTTACTAGCGGCTTCTTTATTCTTTATTGGGACATCTACATCTCGCGCATGCTGCTATTCCCGTCAGCAGCTGCACATCTGTCCCGTAAAACATACCACTAAAACGCCTGACTAACATTTTTTAAACATTTAGCACTCTGCCAACATACATTTCCTCTGAGGTTTATGATCTCAAACGCACAAACACACACACACACACACACACACACACACACACACACACACACACACACACACACACACTGCATACTGCACTGCATTAAATACTTGCAGAGTTGAACTTGGAGTTTTCTCAATTTCTTTCCAGTATATTTCTAAGGTATCCTTTTTCTATTCAGGTACAGTACATCCCAAAAACGTATTTAGCATTTTAACATTACCAAATTTGAAACTCTTCTCCGAGAGACTTCAAAGGCTTAATGTAATGTAATGTACTGTAAGACGGCATACCTAGTCACATAGTCCTGTTCTAACATGCACAAGAACAAGTTTTTTTTTTTTTCAGATTGGGCACACGAGTGTGCTATATTTAATTTGGTTTAAATTTACAAGGTAATTTTATCCATTTATGACTTCACATATTTTTTGCTTAAATAAAAGATGTGAACAGAGGAGGGACGGACAGGTAAGGTTTAGAATTTTTATTAAACTGTCCCGAATGGATGAGACAAATTTTAACACCATCTCTGGAATATCAATTATGACAAGCACAAGCATAAAATCTCTGCCAGACTTAAAGTAATGTAGCAACTGCATTAGGGCCTAGCACAGACGGCTGGTATTACAAAAATGAAGTCTATTGTTATATAAGAAAGCAGCTGAAATGGCCATCACCAGGTGGTTGAAGTGCTAAAATGTCTACTTTAGCCAAAGTCTTTTTATACTTTTTTCTTTCCCTTTTACTAAAGAGGTCTGTGAGTGCTGAATATTTAGCTTAGTTATAGCTTAGCTCTGCCATAACTAGGAGCATTGCAGGAAAACTGTCAGTATTGTGCCCATATTTATTTTGTTGCTTAATTTGCGTGTGTATATTTAGCTGTCATGTTGCATTCATTAAGTGTTTCTTTTTCTTTTCTTTGAGGGCATTTCCCTGAACAAAGCATGTCACATCGCTGACACTGAAGTCCTCCTACCTCTTGTTTCCTTTCATTGTTGACTTTGTAGCCCTTCCAGACAGGGAGATGCGCACACACACACACACACACACACACACACACACACACACACACACACACACACACACACACACACACACACACACACACACACACACACACACACACATTTTGAAAGGAAAAGGGAGAGGGTAACCACATCAAGAGAGACAGAGGAATACTAAAGATAATAGGAATAGAGAGAGAGAGAGAGAGAGAGAGAGAGAGAGAGAGAGAGAGAGAGAGAGAGAGAGTGACAGAGAGACAGAGAGAGAGAGAGAAATAAAGGGGAAGAAAAATCAAGAAAAATCAAGAAGATAAATGGATAAAAACAGACACTGGGACAAAGAAAAACAGTGCAAAGACAGGACACACAGGCAGAGAGAGAGAGAGAGCGACGGAGAGAGCGAGAGAGAGAGAGAGCAAAAACAGTACAGCACTATTTTAAGTGAGAGGATGATTAATCAGGCCCATAATTAATTCTGTGCAAAGAGCAAGAAAGAGAGAAGAGGAAACGACCCCACCCCATATGGCTACTGCTCACAACTTCTTGTCAACTTCATATCTTTTCTATCTTTCCTGTATTTCATATTTCCAATATTTTTTAATATTTAGCTTGAAAGGAGCTTCATCTTTCTATTCTCCTCAAACCGAGGCCTTTCCGTTGGTGTGCTTGGTGCATTTCGGACACTGAGGTGATTCTGCACAGGCACACAGCAAGATGGAGATGTCTGCGCATGCCACTTTCCCAGGGCTGTGATCTGAGAGGCCAATCACAGAAACGAGACACCGCCACTGTCATCCAGATCACATTTCACTTTTCATGGCCTTGTGACTCCCTTTGTGTCTCAGTGTGAGCAACTAAGAGAGAGACAGAGGAGAGAGAGAGAGAGAGAGAGAGAGAGAGAGAGAGAGAGAGAGAGAGAGAGAGAGAGAGAGAGAGAGAGAGAGAGAGAGAGAGAGAGAGATTTTGGCACACAGCTAAGGGTGACAGAGAGAGATTGGGGGCGAGACACAGTATGAGAAAGCATGAGGGAAAGACAACATTTAGAAAGAAAGAAAGAAAGAAAGAAAGAAAGAAAGAAAGAAAGAAAGAAAGAAAGAAAGAAAGAAAGAAAGAAAGAAAGAAAGAAAGCAAGCAAGCAAGAAAGAAAGAAAGAAAGAAAGAGTGAAAAAATAAAACAAACTAACTAAGCAAGCAATGGACAAGAGTCCTATAGATGGTAAATGAGAGAAAGAAAGATCAAGAGCAAAATAGTGTGACAAAAAGGAGAGACAGAGCAACATGGAGAAGAAGAAAAAGAGAAAACAGAAAGAAGAAGAAGAAGAAGAAGAAGAAGAAGAAGAAGAAGAAGAAGAAGAAGAAGCATGAGACAGAGTCTGAAAGGAGGGGTGATGTGGGGGCGCATGGAGGAGGTGCTCTTACTGATGGCCACAGGTGGCTCCATCAGCGCTGGTTTGATGTGGAGGACCCTTGTTTGGCCCCAGCCTCTCAGACACTGATCTCTGCTCCTCTCATCTCCATCACGCTCCAGTCCCCCCCACTCCCACCCCCCGTCTTGGCTCCTCTCATCTCCAGCACGCCGCAGTGCACCCCTCCCCTCCACACCACCTCTACCCCATCTTGGCTCCTCTCATCTCCAGCACCCCCCACCACCATCTGACAGGAGGGGCCCCCCTCTCCAACGGAAGCCTTGATTCAGCACACTCTGCCTCCTTCAAAAAATAACACGGCCGAGATGAAAGGCTGACCTCTGCCCTCTTCCCTCATGTTGCCCTTTCCTCAAAGCGCAAAGCCAAGAGAAGCTCCAGCTTGGCCTACCTCTGATACCAATCGCTTCCCACTCTTCAGAGTGGCGAAAAGGGGAAAAAAAGGGAAAAAATAAATGAAGGAGAAGCGTGGAACATGTGTCCTGCAAAGGGAGCATTTGTACGCTGGGTCAGAGTGTGTGTGTGTGTGAGTGTGTGTGGTTCAGATATATAGATTAGCAATTGACCTGAGCCTGCATGGATTGGGCCTCTGTTGCCACAGCTCCCGAGAGTTATAGAGGGCATCAAAACCATTTTTTTCTTTAAGGGTGTGTGTGTGTGGTGAGGCACAGTGGAACAAAGACATATTTCTAAGTTGGGTGTGTGTGTCTGTGTGTTTGTGTGTGTGTGTGTGTGTGTGTGTGTGTGTGTGTGTGTATGCGTGTGTGTGTGTATGTGTGTGTGTGTGTGTGTGTGTGTGTGATTGTATGCATGTACAGTATGTGTGTGTTTGGGAGGGAGCACCTGTGTGTGTGAGAAGGACAGAGTCCAGAGGTTAGTGTTACCTTTGCGAGCGATGCGGACACAGTTGATCCTGGTGTCCTGCAGAGAGAGAGAGACAGACAGACAGACAGACAGAGATTAGACAGAAGTATTAAGAACAATGACAAGCAGAAGAATGTGGAAGAACCTGTACAGAGGGACACCCATAGTGCGAATTACAGGGGTGTTTCAGCCGTAGTGCAAATTACAGTGGGTACTGGGGGATATGGCACCCCTGATCAAGATGCAGCCCCCCCCCCCCCCCCCCCCCCCCCCCAACGAGCAAGGGTTGGAGGGTACTGACATATTAATGTAATTAATGTAAAATGTAAAAGCTAGTACCCCCCCCCCCAATTATGGAGGGGTCAGTCACACTCTTGGGACAGCAGAGACAAGGGCCAATGTCATGCCACTCAGAGAGATTTTAGATTTTAGCATCTCAGAGAGTTTATCAAATATCAGGTCTAGAGGTAATGTGACACACAACCGGAACATAAGAACAACATTAAACAACATTGCATGATTTATGCAAACATTGTTGATTATGCAGGATTCTGTTAGAAAAACACAATTGATCGATTATATTCTTACTGCCGATTTGTGTGTGTGTGTGTGTGTGTGTGTGTGTGTTGGATGTTTGGGTGTCTGAGGTCTCATATACATCTATTATAAACACCCAGAAGTGTGGATGGCATTGAGGAGAATGTTACGTAATAGTTTAGTCTTTCTGTTGTTGTTTATTTGTTGTTATAATAGACCAAAGCATCCCAATGCCCAAAAAGAGACAGAATTGAGTAGGGAATGGCCGAAGGCAGTGAGAGGAGGCAGCGGAGAACATTATGTAAACAATAAAATAAATAGAGAACTGAAATGGAGACACTGGCCAGCCCTCTTCCCCCTTGCTCCAATAACAACCAAATACAAAAAGGGAATTCATTTGCAGATTGTGTGTGTGTGTGTGTGGTGTGTGTGTGTGTGTGTGGTTGGTGTGTGTGTGTGTGGTTTGGTGTGGGTGTGTGGTGGTTTTTTGCGTGCATGCTTGTGTGTGTGTGTGTGTGTGTGTGTGTGCGTGCGCGCGTGTGAGCGTGTGTGTGTGTAACCAAAGCAGCTCTGTCAGATGAGTTTAATGATAGCGCAGACTGTAATCCAATTGTAGTCTGTCACCTCAATAAGGAGATGCATTATGGAATGAAGATTTACAGATGGTAATTCAGGAATTATGGAACAATTATGCAAATCCAGACAGCCCTAAAGGAGAGGGAATGGGGGGCCTCCCTCTGGTTGCAGCCAAATGGACTTGTCTTTAATTGAAAAGTCATTTAAATCTGACTTTCCTCATAAACCTGGACCTCCAGCATATGACACAAGATTCCCTGCAGAATATACTGACAGGGGGCATGCAAACACCCACACATGTTGTATGCACTTTCACGCATAATTCCCACTCCTATTTATAGCATATAACTCAACACACTTTTAATAAAGGACTACTCCTGCACACACAAACACACATACACACACACACACACACGTCTGCATGCACGCACGCACGCACACACACACACACACACACACACACACACACACACACACACACACACACACACACACACCCTCTCTTTAACACTAAGCAGTCCACAAATGCCAATCCCTGCTTTAAGAGCGTGACTATTTTATGGCCTTGAGCAGAGAGTGCTGAGATGTGGGCAAGGGATGGGGATCCTGTATAAGCCTTACTGACGGCTACAGGAGGAGGAATGACTGAGGAACACCACACTTGCTTTAACACACACACACATACACAAATAAACACAAATGCACACAAGCACATACATGCTCACAAGCAGATACACACATACACAGACACAGACACAGACACAGACACACACACACACACACACACACATATAAACACAAACGCACACAAGCACATACATGCTCACAAGCAGATACACACATACACACACACACACACACACACACACACACATGTGCTCACACATACACAAAAGCACATAAATGCACACAAGCACATACACACAAAACACACACACACACACATAAACAGTATATATGCACACACACACAAATATACACAACCACCCTGCGGGCCTGACATGCATTTGGTACGATACACGTCAACACACCCACAGATCATCCTATCCCGCAATACACCCCACCCCCACCCTACTCTCACACACACACACACACACTCACATACACACTATGATTATCAGCACACAGAGCCGGGCAGCATCTTTGATCAGTGTAAGCCAGCTGCCACAGCTTTTGCATGTGTCTTCCCCCAGCTCAATCACGTGTGCGCTGATGCCAGCCTCCTACAGACCAGGACACACACACACAAACACATGCACACACACATACACTACATACACACACACACACACTCGCACACACACACTTGCACGCACACACACACACAGGCAGTGCAGCCCAGTCCAGTCCTCATGAATCACGGTTTGACCGCCAGTATCACCAAGGAAGGCAGGGGAATAGCAGACACACACTCACAAACACACATTCTGCCGGTATCACCACAAAGAGCAAGGAAATATTATGGTCGGCTCTGCTCTACACTACAACACACACACACACACACACACACACACACACACACACACACACACACACACACGCACACACACACGAACACACACCTAGAGTAGTGGGTGCTGAGAGAGTGGGGGCAATAGGCAATCTGTCCTGTAGACTGGCACATGGGCAATCTGTCCTGGCAGCCCACAGCGAAAGAAAGACAAGAATGAAAAGCGGCAGACAAACGGAGTGGTAGGAAGAAGGGAGGGGGAAGAAAAGAAGCAGTGCAAGGTGGGGCAGAGAAGATAAACGGTGTGAGAGAGAGGAGGAGGACAGGAGGATAAACAGAGGAGAAAACAAAGGAGGAATACAAAAAGAAGGAAGCTGAAAAAACAGTGTACTGTAACTATAAAATAAATCTAGTTACTTGTCTTGTCATGCATTTTTCATTTTAAATCCTACACAAAGAGATAAAAGAGTTTGGATAAACAAGACTGGAGAGAGACAGGCAGATACAGAGAAATGAAGAGGGACAGAGAGAGGGAGGGAGAGAGAAAGACAGAGACATAGAGAAAAAAGACAGAGAGAGAGAGACAGAGATGCGTTATTAGTTATGAGAGTTGAGGACAGATGGTGCATGCAGAGACTCCAGACTACTGGTGTTGACAGGAGCTCTGTGCCAATCTGTGAGTGAAATGTCATTAACAGGTCATCCCTGTCACCGTATGTGTGTGTGTGTGACTGTGTGTGTGTGCGTGTGTGTGAATGTGCGTGTGTTTGTGCATGTGTGTGCATTGGATGCCTGTGTGTGTAGCATTTGTGTGAGAAAAGGAGAGGGGGAGAGAGAGAGAAAGAGAGAGAGAGAAAGAGAGAGAGAGAGAGAGAGAGAGAGAGAAGGGATGCCATCAGTATCTTTTACACTTAGTCAAGTGTGGAGTCAACAGTCTTTCAAGAAAGCCCCTCAGATGCATCAATCAAAGCAATTATGGGTAGGCCTGACAGCCGCTACACTAAACTAACAGCTAATTGTCAAGAATTACTGTATGGCCAAAATGTGTGAAGAATCTCTTTCCTCGTCAGCTTTACGAACACTTGGCTCGGACATAAAAGAAGATGCAGTTGGAAAGGAAAAAGAACACACACACACACACACACACACACACACACACACACACACACACACACACACACACGTAACACGGCCATGATCTTCGGATCCACTTGGGCCCGAAGTAAAAAAAACTTCAAACATTTGGCTAGCTACACTTCTGCCTCTTACTCTGTGACTGCTACTTTCGACTATGCGGAGTGCATGTGTGTGTAACTAAAAATACCTCCAAGCAGTTAGTAAAATATTGCTCCATATTAGCAATTATAAGCAGTCTACATATATGGAGGAGGCGGTGTCATCTTTATCCTTGAATTATCTACATGGGGTTACCTACCAGCATAGTCTTTGTATTGCTGTTTGAGACACAATCTGCTCGTTATGAATATTTGGATGCTGTGCTGTTTTAATCATATTGGTCATTGCAAATAAAATAATCAAATGTGTGCGTGTGTGTTTGTGTGTGTGTGTGTGTGTGATTAGATGCCTGTGTGTGTAGCATGCATGAAAGTATGTGCAGAGTTTTGTATGTTTGTGTGATTGTGTTTGCGTGTACATATCAGGGATTAAAATGAACTTTTTTCACCACCGTCCCGGAAGTGTCTCGAAAATCATTTTGAACCGTCCCGAAATTTTTTTTTACATTTTAAGTTGTTACCTACTGATAATAGGCCTATAATAAAAACACAATACACATTACATTATGTTAATAGCCATAAATACATTTATTCAAAACTAGATTTGTTTAGGTACAACAATCAACACCCTCAGTTACAGAACTGTGGCCTACATGACCTTCTGCCACAACTCCACCATATATTCTAATATTTAATTGTCACACTTTACTTGAAGTACATGCACTAATAGAATATCTGTATTTTCATAACAATAAAAGGAAATACAGTCATCTATAGCCATGACAATAATAACATATTGAATACCATATTGAATAATAATGTGTAGTCATTGACTATCTTGTTGAAGTGTCTCTGATATTGTCAAAAATTACCCTTTGAAAAAGGTTGGCGACTCCTGCACAAAACCAAGGCAGAAACAATGGTCTTAATTAGGGGTGTACCGAATTATTTTCCACTCTGTCACTCAAACCATTTCCAAAGTTGAACTATTTGTCCTCCGGTTACATACAAGCTTCTTGGCGCCGCGTTTGTTCCGTTTTCCGTGGTGTTGGGGATTTTAAAAAGTAAGGTGAGTGGAAAGGGCGGTCCCGGCACAATGCATGTGTGTGTGCGCGAGTGTGTGTGTGAGAAAGAGAGGGAGAGAGAGCCCAAGGGGGTAGGAATATATCCGGAAGTTGAAGCACCCATGGGGAAATCTCAACCCGGAAAATGACCAATAGCATGTAGCATTCCGTTGACTTCCATTCATTTTAGCGTCACTTTGAAATCAAACAACTTTACATGAGAAGCCATCCGTACCTTGATATTGGCATTGTTGTAAACCGGAGAGGGCACAGCAAAACATATTTGCTTCGATCAGAAATCTGTCATGTTATTGCCTTGTAAGAAACGTTTATCTGAAATTATGCTAAAAATGACGCCATAAATCATGCGACGGCTAGTGATTTTCTGTCGCACAGGAGAAAATTTACCGTACTGGTTGGATAACAAGCTGTAGCCACAGTCATGCTCGTTTACTTTTCTATTCATGTTGGGGAAACATTTACATCACTATTTCCCAAAAAATAAGCGTAGAACTTGGTATTTGTTTGTAAGCAGAATCGCTATCTTTATGGATTTTACTATTCGATGCAAGTGAATTGAGAAAGACTGCTAAGCTAAGCTACACGCTATAGCTTGTAGTTTACATGCTAACTAGCTAGCTCCCTTGACATGCTGGCTTGCAAGACTGCCTGAAACCAAAGTTAGTTGACGAAGAATCAAGTCCCCACATACAATATTAGCCCCCCATTCCACTAAGTGATTGCAGCTATAACGGTAGAAGAATACTTATTAAGAAAATTATCATACGCTGTATGATTTGTGATTGAGCATCTACCACTCAATTTATAGTATTTGGGTTCGCTGGCCGACGTGACCGTACGTCACCCCGCGCTTGCGCAGTTGCCTTGTGACCAATTAAAAATCTCAAAATCGTGCTTCAACGGCTCCCATTGAAAACGACGCCATCCCTCAGTCCATTCTCTTCTATTGTCTATGAGAGAGCCGGAGAGTGGCTGAAGGACATGAGCGGAGTTAGGAAATTGCTGGCGGTGCTGGTGTTTACATTATTAGCCTATCTACTGTGGCTAAGTACTTGTTCCAAAAGGACAGTAATTCATTTGCTGTGGGTTTATCCACTATTCGGTTTCGGCATTCGGCCAAGCGTTTTATTTTTATTTAGCTTCGGCCACAATTTTTTATTTCGGCGCATCTCTAGTCAATGCATTCTGTGCTGAGCGAGTAGAGTCATTAGTAGTCATTGGTTTGACAGTCTACCTGTTTTGTTGATGGTGGATAACTTGTGGACTTGTGGACTTTCGCCACCACAACCAGAAACGTTTATGATAACCAATAATCTCGGCGTGATGAGTAGACAGTTTCGGTGTGTTATTACAGTACAACGACTGTCTATTTGCGTTAGCTAGCTAGCAGACAATGCTAGTTAGCAGACGATTCCAGTTAGAGTGAGCTAGGTGATGGAATCGCTTAACATAATAATTTCAGAGGGTGTATAGACATGCTTGAATTTGTGGGAGGTTAAAGTATTAACCCTCTAGGCGCCACTGTCGACTTAAGTCGACAAGATGCCGTACTGAATAAAACGGTCGATTTTGTCAAATAGGGTGTCAAATTTGGTTTGAACTCCCTTCCACTAGGTGGTACACATGTCATACTACGTCCCTGACTCAGAATTACGTTATGTTTCTATACAAAATAGTCGAGCTAGAGCATGTTGAATCAGTGTGAGCAAAAGCGAAGCTAGTTTGCGTGCGAGCCATATAATTAGAGCGATATTGTCAACGTCAGCGAGTGTTTGCCTTCGTTTTTCGTCTAATGGCATCAAAGAAGTTTATCTGCAATGAAGTGTTGGGTCTTCTATTCGCAGACCCTTATTCTGAAGGCGAATATCTGCCTCCAGAAGATGACGGTGATGCGTTTAGCGACGACGCTTCAGATGCGTCCCTGCCTTGCAGTGATGCAGCTGGACAAAGTGATTATTTAGCCCTACACCAAGCACAATCTTTGGATCATTTGGCCAAAGTAGATACTCATTTGCTCAATGTCAGCGATGGGAACAGTGTTTCATGGGGTGGGAATGTTTATCAGGGAGTAAGCAGGCGTGTTAGTAGTGTGGGGAACGAGGCTGGAAGTGAAGTCGGGGTACAGTGTTTTTACTGCGCTAGCCATGTAGCTAATTTGTTTTCCGACTGTACCTTTCCCTAATCGCGGAGACAGTAACGTGGTGGAGACTTTGTCTAATGCCACTGGGTATGTTAGACGAGGTCAAAGTGTTTCTAGGAGAGCTAGGGGACAACGTATAGCAGGGTGAGGAGACGCAGTGAGAGTCCTACCCATGAAACTTCTCTCCACTCGGCACAAGTGCGCAGCAGATCTGCGCGTGCTGCTCGCAGCAGGAACAGAGGCGGGTTGGCACGGGGCAGAGGAGCTAATATGCTCGTTAGTTTATCTAGGCAAGATGATGGGAATGCCGGTGTATTGTTGCACCTGCTTTGAGTTGATCAATGAGGAGGGGTATCAAAATTGTCTCACGCCCTTTGATCAGCCAATTGGATATCTCCAATGCCAATTCGCCCCTAGATTTTCTGTCACTCTTTCTCTGATGATTTCTGGAATGTTCTTACAAATCTTTCAAATGTTACAAATGAGACAAATCGCTTTGCCCATCAGTTTTTAGCCTTTGTCAGCTCAAAAAAAAGCCCAACCAAAAAAACAAACAAACCTAAAAAAACTACTAACATTGTCTCTCGTCTCATCTTGTCATCTCACTCATGAGATTTTAAACTAAACAAGTCTTATGATATATATATATAGAATAACATATAAATGCCCCATATATGGAATCTGAGTGCCTCTGTAATAAATGGAAAATCTCTACAGCAAAAGGTCAGCCTACTGCTACATGCATTCAGTTTGGTTCTGCCATTTATTAGTAAAGATTTACACTGTTTGGTTGCTATTTACTATTTATCTGAGCATTCAGTATTGTGCAATATAGCATACACAAGGTACATACACAATTTTTTTGGGGAGGGAGTACTGCATTTTATCTTTCAAACGTGACAATTTATAAAAATTCTATAATCCAAGATGGCCGCCGCCATGTGACGTCATAATATGCAAATTAGATGGGTAAATTTAATCCCTACACAAACTTTGGATCATCCTTAATATTTCTCTAATTTACAGTAAGTCTCTATCTCTTATAATTTTTAAGTTACAGCCTTTTGAAATTAAGATGTCAAAATCGAATGTTTTAGGAAAAAACCTCTGGCGCCTAAAGGGTTAATCATTATCAAAGTATCTTTCTACCACAATTCCCACAGTTTCTTAGCTTCCTATCTTCCTGACATCATTAGCGCAACATCGTATTGAGTAGTTGAAGTGACAGTCAGCTTCGTCTCGTCCGAGCTCTAGCAGTAAGCAGTGCGAGCTCAACAGGCTGCAACATTGTTGCCACTTGACTCACAGAACAATATAAACGCAAGCGCTCCAGACAGTCCTGTTCCATTTACATTTTCACATAAACTGTTTCCCACCGACCACCGTTCTGGTTTGCAAATGTGATGAAAATTTTTAAATAGAAAAATGTAGTTGGCCAAATTTCCCGTCGTCCCAAGGTTGGCCCAAGTTAGAATATTGATCCTCCCGATGACAATTTATTACGTCCCCGGGACGACAGGAAGTTAGTTTTAATCCCTGGTACATATAGACAAATAGACGCCAATGCTATGATGGATATTTATTGGATTCTCAGCAGACGATCTGGAGATCTGCCCAAGGGCCAACTGTGTGCTGCAGTGGGTGGGTGAGGTAGGGGTGGGTGGGGATGTGTGTGTGTGGGTGGCATACAGGGGAGAGATAGGGACAAAGCACCTGCGGTCATGCTCTCTGACTACCCTGCTGAAAATGCATAAATGTCCTAACGAGAACATCAGCTCCTAAAGAATGCCACATATTGGAGCTTTCAAGAGCTTCTCTTTGCATTCTTAAACTTCGAGAGAGAGGTTATTATTACCACCTAGATTAAAAACTCATTTTGTTTCCAGGAGCTCTTTACAGCTCTCTAAAATGCAGTCTAAATGGACCATTTTGCTGTCTACCTTTTGAAAAGAGCTAACTGAGTGAATTGCACATAATCATGATCATTACACTCCCACGCAGGCATAGCATTAGCCATGGGCAGATGGGTCTATTATGGGATGGCTGTGAATGGAGGTATATAACTTTAGCACCTTGAAAGCAACATCTGGAGCACCGGCAAGGCTTACTGCAGTGAGCCAGGCTGACAAGATGCCATTTAACAGCCTGTCGACCACCTCGTGTTTACTGACGTCTGGGGGGCAAAATTAAAGGCATTTACAAATGAGTGGACTGAGCTTGGTCATGCTAGCTGGGTGCACAGTGGGCCAATGTCTGGGAGGCACAGCTGGCATTAGGGCTGTGTATGTGTGTGTGTGAGTGTGAGTGTGTGTGAATGTGAGTGTGTGTGTGTATTCGTGTGTGTTGTGTATGTGCGTGTGTATACCACCTACGGCTAACATTAAGCCTTGGTGTGAGTGTGTGTGTGTCAGACTGGGCTGGCATTAAGGATGTGTGTGTATGTGTGCGCAGTCATGTTTGTGTGTGTGTGTGTGTGTGTGTGTGTGTGTGTGTGTGTGTGCCACCCCGGGCATGTCTGTGTGCCACCAAAGAGGATAGGGCAGAGGGAGCCATGCATGACACATAACACACTGACCAAGCAAAGTCTAATCCCATGCACACACACACACACTGCTTGAGTGCATTGTCAATGACAAACCATAATTTTCATAAATTATCTACAACAGATATATTTAAATGGTAGTTCAATACATAATGTAGTGGTGCACTGTCTTTCAGTGATTAAAAAATTGAAATGAATTTGGGTAGCACTTTCTAATAACTACTTCCTAATAGACATTTATTTTGCATTTGTTAACTCTTAACACTTAATGCAAACAGACAGACAGAAATGCAGCAGGCTGAGAGATAGATAGCAGATAGCATAAAGACAAACAGTCAGACATACAGTACAGACAAATAGCCAACCGACATCCAGACAGATGTGTGTCAGTATGTTTATGAATGATTTACTGATGAGTAATAGTAAGTATGAGTATAAACGCAATGCTATCCATCTATTAATCCTTTTGTGGAAGCCAGTAACATGCGTCCGATATCATGTCGTCTTCAGCTGTTGCAATTAGCTCTCATATGAGTGACAATCTGCTGCAGCACTCTTGCGCTCGTCAACGCGGGGCTCAGTCTCAGAGTGGGGCTGAGAGCGGAGCTGTGACATAAATGAATGAATAAATAAATACATAAATAAATAAATAACTAAAAAGCACAAACCTGAGGCCCATCTGCATTCTTTAGACGCATTCATCAGGAACAGGCCTAATTATAGCAGCACCCGGCACAGCTTAGAACTTCTCTCCTTCTCTGGCTTATCCCTCTCTCTCTTTCTCTCTCTCTCTTTTACTCTCACACTCTGTTTTGCTTTTATTCTCTATATCTCTCTCTTTCTCTATCTCTCTCTTCACTATTGCTAACTCACACTTTTCTCTCTCTCTCTCTCTTGCTAACTTTCACTCTTTAACTCTTTCTCTCATTCACTTACTCTTTCATTATTGTTAACTCTCTCTCTGTCTCTGTCTGTCTCGATCTGTTTCTCTCTTTCTCTATCTATCTCTAGCTCTATGCTCGTTGATAAGATAAACTGTCAATTAGTTCTTCCAGTTCACCCACACCTGTGCCCACTTATGCTGGCTTGTCACGAGAGGGGATGCCAGCTATCCAGTGCCATGCTACACTGCGCTATGCTGCAAGCACCCAGGCAAGCTCTCCAAAAACCTGCCGCCCTCCATCCACACACACACACACACACACACACACACACACACACACACACACACAGTGAGCACTCACCTGTGTCGGGGCTTTGGATGGCTTGAGGGTGTGACTCTCTAAAAGCATTTTTTGCAGGGCAACACTCGCACTTAAAGCAGAGCGATTCTCCTCCAGCTGACACAAATTCAATTTGCACAGTGGACTGTGTATATGTGTGTGTGTGTGTGTGTGTGTGTGTTTGTGTGTGTTTTAATAAGCTGTACATCAGCAGAGCTCTACGCAGAATGGGTTTTTACAAAAAAGGAGAGGAAGAGAGAGGGTCAGAGAGAGAGAGAGAGAGAGAGCGACAGAGAGACAAAGTGACAAAGAAAGTGTGTAGAAATATATAGGAAGTTTAGAGAAAGTGATGGGAGGAAAGTGAGAGATGAAAAAGAAAGAAACATGATGGGGAGGTGACAGGAGGAGAAGAGACTATGCTCTTGAACTTTTGCTCGCTTCTGCTTACATCCTTAACTAACTCCAGCTTACCGTACTATGATGATCTGCACACTGACCCCTGCTCTTGCTCCCCATACACCCATCAACACGACAGAAAAACCTCCACAATGGCAATCTCAACCCCCCTCCTCGCCCTATTCTCTCTCTCCCTCACCTCAAGTAAGTGAGAGGCAAACACATGCGCTGTCAGTGAACATTGCCAGGAGCCGAGAGGTAAGCTCAGCTACCTCAGCCAGCCCCTGTCTGCCTGTGTGCCTGCCTGCCTGTGTGCCTGCCTTACTGGCTCTAACAACGCCAGCTTAATGAGCCATCTCCTTCTCCGCTAAGCACCGCCTGCGCCTTCACTCTCGCAAACCTGGCACACTGCTAGCATCCCTGGATTGGGAAAGGTGTTCAAGACAAAGTGTGAGTGTGTGTGTCTGTGAATGTGAGTGCCTCTGTGTGTGTGTGTGTCTGTGTGTGTGTGTGTGTGGGTCTGTGCGTGTCTGTCTGTGTGTATGTGTGTGTGTGTGTAAGAGTGTATGTGAGTGAGTGTGTGTGTGAGCATATGTGTATATGAGTGAATGTGTGTGTGAGCATATGTGTGTGGATGGGTGGTTGGATGAAAGGGCTTTTGAAGCCTGTATTAAAATTAACTTTACAGAATAGCCATAGAAAGAGAGGGCTTGTCTCATTATCCACACCTGAGCACTTATGGTCTCTGCATGCGTCTATGGGCTTAGGAACCACATAAGCGCAGACCACCCCCCAATTAAACCCAAGTATGGCATACTCACACACTCTTTCCACTTCCACTAAGCCTGCAGGGTGACTAAGAGTCTCACATGTTATTTGAGTTTAAATACGTGCAGTTAGTGTTAGGGTACGCCTGGGTGGGTTAGGGTATAGACAGACAGACAGACAGACAGACAGACAGACAGACAGACAGACAGACAGACAGACAGACAGACAGACAGACAGACAGACAGACAGACAGACAGACAGATAGACAGATAGATAGATAGATAGATAGATAGATAGATAGATAGATAGATAGATAGATAGATAGATAGATTTCTATTTAACCAAACCCCTTGAAGGAGAGTTAGATCTGCTGGTTGACTATGATCTGCTGGCTAATGCAGGAGAGCTAATGTGCTAACTGCTTCTCGTGAAGATTAAGCTAGCGGCTCAAACAGCACATTCCAGTGGGCTTTCAGATGCTTTACTCCAATGCTGCTGCACACTTTATGGCTTTAATCACTGGCTAGCAGGCTACGCGCACACCAGGGACTACCTGAGTTGGCCAGAGGTGCAGTTCAATTAAAGTAAAAACTTGAAAAAAAGCAATTCACATCTGCCTTGAGTGGGTGAAAGTCAAAATGAAGGTCCAATTATGTTACCAGTTACAACCTATCAAATTTAAAGAGTCTTTTATAGCTGTAGTACTCCACTCTTGAATAAAAATCAAACAGCTCCAGAACTAACTCCACAGACCCTTCTGTTTTTATGTAAATCTCAAATTTAACAGTCAAACCAAAATGTCCATATTAGTCACTAAAACAATGATACAACTGAGTAATAGTAGTAGTACAGCAGTAGTGGGAGTGGTGGTAGTTGTGGTAATAAAATGGAAATAACATGTGGAATTGGATTTGGTCACAGGCTCAACTGCCGACACAGACAGGTGGGTGGTGGGAGTGAGTGACCAGCGCTCTCCTCCATCCTCCACGATGACTGAGGTGTCCTGAACATAGCACCGTCCCCACACACTGCTCCCCGGGCGCCACTGTCATGGCCCCCTGCTCACGTGTGTGATTTGTTAAATGCAGAGGTTTTATTTCACTGTGTGGACTGTGTGCTGTGATTTACTGTGTGATCACAATGACCAATGAGAATGACTTTCACTTTTCACTTTCATAATAGTCTGTAGAGAGCTTCTTACCCCTCTGAAGTTGCTAATGGCCTGGAAGTAGATGATGTAGTTCTTCCTGGGGTCAAGGGGCGTGTTCCAGTAGCCGTTGTAGGTGTGGTTGTCTCCGACGGTAAAGTAGCGAGCCTCGGAGAGGTTGCTGGGGGGCAGCTCGGCCGTGTAGTAGTGGGGGGCCCCGCGCGCCTGCGCCTCGCTGTGGGAGGTGGGCAGCGGGAAACACTCCTGTGGGCCCAGCTCACGCCGCACACGCCGCACACTCTCCTCCTCCACCACCACCTGGTACGTGCTGGGGGGGTGGAACAAACCACACAGACGCACACCAACACACATGCACACACACGCAAGCACACACACACACACACACACACACACATACATGCACCAGACACACACAACCACACACATATAATCACCCACACAACCCCACACACGCATATGCACACACACACACACACACACACACACACACACACACACACACACAACAAATAAAGGGCTGCATTAAGAAAGCACAGCTGCATCAGAAGATTAATGCACACACTACATACACAGAAATACACAGAAAGGCGTGACATCCCTAACCCAAATGCATGCATGTGTATAGTCACACACCTGAAGAGAAAGTCAAAGTGTAAAAGTACTGAAACAAAAGGCATGTGCTGTTAAAAAAAGTTGGTGTGATGACGTGAAGTGGAACTGTTTTACATACATGGAACAGTGTAATGAGATTACACCACTTATGACGGTGATCTTTACTATTTAGAGACCATGTGTACAGTGCTTAAGATAATGACTGAGATAATGATGATGATGATGATGTTTATGTGGATTAGTAGGAGGAGGAGGAGGAGGAAAGGAGAATGAGGAGGGGGAGGAGGAAATGGAAGAGGAGGAGGAAGAGAAGAGGAAAAGGAGAGTAGAGTGAGGAGGAGGAGGAGAAGAGGAGAAGGGAGACAATGAGGAGGAGGGGGGGGGGGAGGAAGAAGAGAAGAGGAGGAGAAGAGAAGGGAGAATGAGAAGGAGTAGGAGGACAATGAGGAGGGAGGAGGAGGAGGAGAGGAGGAGGAGAGAAGAGGAAGGAGAGGAGGCGGAGAATGGGGAGGGGGAGGAAGAGGGGAATGAAGCTTACCTGACTGGAGCTCCTCTACCCTGAGCTGGTCGTAGCAGGACAGTAATGGTGCTCTCAGTCTCGCTCAGGGGAGACGGCATGTCCCCATAGTCAAAGGTGGGAGCTACAGAGAAAGAGAAAGAGAGAGAGATTAATTAAATTCAAAGCACAGTAGCTTGAGCATTTCTCTCTCTCTCACACACAAACACAATACATATCTATCTGATTTGTGTTCGTATCTTAAGCAAACACAAATCAAGTTGACTATTCTCTCACAAATGACCTACCAGTTCCCTTCCTTGCTCTTGTGTGCATTAAGCACAATTAAATGTGTGTGTGTGTGTGTGTGTGTGTGTGTGTGTGTGTGTGTGTGTGTGTGTGTGTGTGTGTGTGTGTGTGTGTGTGTGTGGGTGTGTGTAGGGCTCATGGCCAGAACCCTGACACACTCCAAAGCGAGCGGGCAATAATGCTCCCCTTCAATATCGCTCTTCAATTAGAGAGCAGGGGGAGATGCAAAACAATTATGGGGAAATCAATGATTATGGCATTACAAGCAGGATGGGAAAATTGCATTGGCAAATGTAGGCCTCAATTAAGGTGAGAAGAATAATAACACTGAGTCATTCTACATGATGGCGAAGCAATCACATGGCCATTCTCACAAAGAAACACACAAAAACACACATTCACCTAAACACACACACACACACAGATACACACACACACACGGACGCACATGCATGCACACACACGCACACACACAGTACACATTCTCTTCCTCTCTCTTTCGCTCTCTCTGTCTACTTCTCCAACAGACAGACACGCACGCGCACACACGCGCACACACACACACACGCATTGACATTAACAGGTGGCCAAAGTGGAGAGTACCTATGAAGAGTATCTAGTATACACATTTACAACAGAGAAGGATGAACACATTTTCATTTTCTATTTTTTCACCATTTTTATTTCTTTCCTCTTTCTTTCTTTCTCGCTCCCTTTCTTTCTGTCTTTCCGTCCCTCCCTCTATAACACCACTCCCACCCCCATGATCCTCTTTTCTTTCCCTTCAGGCAGTGGGCGAGGTCCTGCTTTCTCCTCTCCATCACCAGAGGAGTGATTGAGTTATAAATCCATAATTAAACAGCCTACTTCCTTCCAGTGCCTACACACACATACACTCCTCAGAGAGACACAAACAACAGCCGCATAAGGCATTCTGGTATTGCCCCTCCCATCCCATTACATAAACACACACAAGTGAAACATAATATCCACCCCTCCCCATCCCCACCCCACACCTCCTATACTCCACAGAGGTGAATTTCCATCATAACTAATGATCCCCGGTGCCTCCTGATCGCCCCTTCTCTGACGTGCTGTGTGCCTGACCCTACAAAGGGAAACAGTGGGAGAAAGCCCTGCCGTTTAGCGGGGGCCAAACGCAGCACATGCCAGCACTTTCGTGTTCCCACGGTTACTGTTGTTTTGCTTGTTGTTATTGTTTGTTCGTTTCCTGTTTGCTTGTACCAAAGCAGTGGAGGGGTGAGGAGTTTACACCGCTATTCGGAGCTGTTGCGCGGGTGGCTTGGAGAACAAACAGGGAGGTGCGAACATATGTTGTTATCCTGCTAAGGGTGTGGCAGCGCTACGTAGCATAGCATGGCATAGCGTATCCTAGCGTAGCATGGCCTGGCGTAGCATAGCTAGGTTTGGGAGTGAGGTAATGCATGAACAGCTCTTGGTGAGTGTCCTCCTGCTGTGTCTCTCTGCACCTGTTCCTGCCTACGACGCAATAAGGAGCTGAGAAATGAGGCGGAAAAAAGGTGTTCTGAAAAGGATGTTTATTTGTAAGGCTGTAAAAGACAAAAAAGACCCATACCTGTGCATGATCATGTGCATGTGTGTGTGTGTGTGTATGTTTGTGTGTGTATGTCAGTGTGTGTCTGTGTTCATGTGTGTTTTTAGAGCACACGTGTGGGAGAATTAAAGTTTTTTTTTCTTTTACCAAAGGTGGGTGGGTGGAGGGAGGCGGTGCTTTTATCCCTCTGGCCTTTCACACACCGTAAAGGCGGCTGGTGGATTTGAAATGATTGCGTCGTCTGACTCTAAACACTACACATAAACGCGGTCACCTGGTGAGCCCACTCTGCGTGGCTTTCAGACCTTGCTCACTCCGCCACAGCGCCACATTCATCCACCCGAAAAGGTGTTGACTCCATTTAACAGGGCCTGTTTATTTCCGGGAATCTATTTCTCGAGCACTTTTACCCACCTTTTCATCACAGGCCGCGACAGATGTTAGTTTTATGCCAAGATGCCTTCAAGCAGAACAGCCTAATAGGGCTCATCGGAGTTACTAAGTGGCCACATTAGAGTTGTTACTTTTTGCAGAAGTCTCTGGGAAAGTTGTACTTGCAAAAAGTTGTTCCGAACGCTCTGATGAGATCCTAAGCACAGCACTTTGCCACATCTTTAGTTGCAACACACTCTGTGCAGACAGCTGCAAAGTGCTATTGTTTTGCTGACCTGTAACTTGCTATCATTATTTATGCACTCAGCGCTGTTTGCACACTGTCTGCAATGTATTTTCAGACAGGAGGCGCTGGTTAGTTTCTGTCTCATACACAGTTTAGATGGTATTCCTGTAGACACACAGACACACACACTCGCACACATGGGCACACACACACATACACACACAGACACACACACACTATTATTATTTTTACACTCAGTGCTGTGTTTTTAGATGGGAGGCATGTATCAGCACCTACCCAAAACAACATTGGGCTGGCTGAATGGGCTGTCTGGACAGCATCTCAAATGTCGAGTAAGTGAAAGGTAAAGCAAGGAAAGAGTCCAAATGCATTGAGATATTATGTTCCAAATTTTGCAGCATTCTTTACACTAGCACTCGAACAAAGATACAGTTGGCATCGATCACTAGCTTTACAAGGCTAGACCCAACATTTGAACTTAAAAAATTGGAGAGAGTCTGGAGAGCCAAAGCCAATATATATGTTTTTATGAAATTTAGAAAAAGACTTACATACCAGGACATACATACATGGCCACCCACGCACAGACACACAAAGACAGACAGACACACACTCACACACAAACACACAGACACACACACAGACACACACACACAAACACACACACACACAAAAGATGTCTCCTACACATGCTTACCAGAGATGTTGGTGGTGATCTCGGTGAGGGCGGTTTGCCCGAAGCCCTTGGCGGTGCGGGCTCGGACTGAGATGAGGTAGGTGGTCCCTGGGTGGAGGTTGGAGAACATGTGGTACGTCTCGTTCCTTAGTTTGGACACGGTGCGTCTGGGCCCTGGCACATTCACGCTGGGGTCTGTTGACTCAATGCTCTGGTAGCTGATCTGTAAAGATGCATAACGACAACAAGCTTAGACGAGTTGACATGAGGACAGACATTAGAACATCAGACACACTGCAGTCTCAGAAAGCTGGATTGTACAGCTGTAGGCAATCATGAGTTTGAAATATATATATAATAAAAATATGTAAATATAAATGTGATTTTGAATAAAATATGAATATGGGTGGCAATTATTACTACAGAAAATGTATCTGAAAAGGTCTTGACCTGAAAGTAAAAGCCACAAAGGGCAGCAGAGAGAATATGTGGGTATGTTTACAGAGGAAATCCAGTCTTGTTTTTATTGTCTTTTACTGTCTGTCTCTGCCATACAATGTTGAAATTAAAATGGGTTATGTCCAGATGTTCTTTCATTATAAAATGCCAAAGGACTTTTGGAGGAGATTTAACGCAAGGCAGACTAATAAATCCACACACACACACACCCCGTCTCCGAAGGTGGCCTTCTGTAGAAGCCAAACCACACACACACACACGGTGACCCTTTCATGGCTCTGAACTTCACCGAGTGAATTCGGCTAGCTGTCGCCTCTGCGCTCCCTAATATTGAAATCCTGTCATTTCTTAGAGGAAGCCACAAGCTTGAGCAGTCAAGGCTGTAGTTAACAGCCTCACTTACAGAGAACAACCTCCCTCCCTCCTACCCCCACCCTCCACATACAGCCTCACTTACAGAGAACACCCTCTACCCGTGCCCGGGTTTCAGAGTGAAAAAGTCCGACAACGCTGCCACTGCGTTGTCGTGTGGACAAGCAAAATGCAACTTTTTGAAAACAATGACGTCACCGGCCCCTCACCTTGCGCTGCACATCTCATAACAACAACTTCAAACTTGCACAAACTGGTTGCTGCTGAATAAATTGTGATTTGATTAGTTTGCAATGTAGGCTGGCTGTTATGCAATTGTTTCTATCCTTTGCCATTAAACTGGCTGTATGGCTAGTAGGCTATAACAAAGACTTCTTGTAGGCTTTCATTATTCTTAATTAATTAAAGAGCAACTCTTGCTGCTTCCAACTCCCCTCAGTAACAACACACATTGCTAAAATCAACATATGACATGTTTTAAGCGAATAATTGCGCAGTTGTCTTAAGTTTATTTGCAACTCCTTCTAGTTTTTTCATTTTCTGCTCCATATTGCTTAAGTGGGTCAATTTAACGACGTGACATCTCACAACAGCGTCAAACTTTTACAAACAGGTTGTTGTGGGATACCTTGGGGTATAAATTGTCTGCAGTGTAGGCTGGGTGTAATGCAACTATTCCTACCTTCTGACATTGAACTACAGGATGTTTTTTTTGTATACATCGCTAGTTCAGCCCAACAAAGTCTTTTCGTATGTTATGCTTATTAAATAGGACAACTGTATCCGACCACCCTAAATGAGAACACACATTGCTAAAATCAACATAGATTACATGTTTAAAGTAAATCCTTGCGCTTCTGTTCATGCCCCTCAAGCTGGGATAGCACACGTTCTGCAATGACAACACAATGAAAACATTCCCGTCTGGACGTAAATATTTACTGCTCCGTTGTCATGTGGACGTGACTTTTTTTTCAAACCGCAAAGAAAAAAATCCAGGAGCGTTGCCATGTGGTTGGGCTCTTACGGAGAACACCCTCTTCCCCCCACCACCCCCACACCCCACCATCCACCATGCAGCCTCACTTACAGAGAACACATTCCCCCCTCCACCGTCCACCATACAGCTTCACTGACAGAGAACACCTTCATCCCCCTACCCTCCCCCCTCCACCGTACATCACAGGTGATGCTTGCAGCGGCTTTGCAGCATGACACCAAAGGACAGTGCAGGGAAACAGTCCAAATTCAAATGGGGGGGAAAGGAGGGGGGCAGGGAGGAGGCGACGGGGGGATGGCACACATTCTCCAAAAATATCACGATTTGCCCCCCATCCCTCACCCAACTGCCCTAGAGCGTGTCATGCCTGCCGCACAAACACACGCACACACACACTAACTCCCTACCGGCGTGTGTAATGCCATGCGAGGAGCATAGCGCTCTGTGTGTCAGCGATAAGACTGGAGATGGGATTTAGAGCTCACTGCACTCACCTCACATGCAGGCTAGAGTGTGCGTAGTGGTCATATAAAGCCCACTGACACACCAGCACAGCACACCGCAGAGAGAGAGAGAGAGAGAGAGAGAGAGAGAGAAAGAGAAAAAGAGAGAGAGAGAGAGAGAGAAAGAAAGAGAGAGTGAGAGAGACAGGGACTGAAAGAGTATGAAAGTTGTGGATAGTTTTGTCTTTTCTCTGTTGCAGCTTTGGATATGCATGTGTATGCAAGTGTATGTGTGTGGGTGCCAACCTCCCTTCAATTTCCTTCTGTTTTCCTGTACTCAGGCTAGCAGAAACAGAGAGAGAGAGAGAGAGAGAGAGAAAGAAAGAAAGAAGGTCAGAGAGAGAGAGAGAGAGACAGAGACAGAGAGAGAGAGAGATGTGGCCCAGCCTCCTATTTATATGTCAGTCTGTGAATCCTCTCTCCAGTGATGACATCCTTCTGACGGCGTAGTCTGAGAGGATGCAAAATGGGGTGCCGGTCACACACACACACACACACACTAACACTTACACACGTACATTCATACCCATACATACACACACACACAGACACACACACACACACACACACACACACACACACACACACACACACACTAACACTTACACACGTACATTCATACCCATACATACACATACACATACACACACACACACACACACACACACACACACTCACATATACACACTTCCACACAAACACTTAAAGACACATTCATACCCACACACACACACACCCTTGCATGGCAGGAGGCAAAGTAGGGAGCCGGTCACACTGACAACCCAGATGAACCTGTCAGAGAATGTGTCACTTCAAATGAGAGACCTCTAGGAACACGTGACCAGGGTGAGATACATGTGTATGCACCGTGTGTGTGTGTGTGTGTGTGTGTGTGTGTGTGTGTGTGTGTGTGTGTGTGTGTGTGTGTGTGTGTGTGTGTGTGAAAGACAGAAGGAGAAATGCACAGACTGAGAAAGAGAGAGAGAGTAGAAAAGAGATGGAAAAACAAAGAGAGGGAGAGAGAGACCACAAGAAAGAGATAAAGAGAGAAGAAGAGAGAGGAAGAGAAAAGAGTTTGTAGGTCTTCATGACTCCATTTAAGCTAGCATGAAGACTCTGACTTTGCCTGAAAATGAGGTGTGTTATGCACAAACCAACTACACATTTGATAAAAATTGCATTCTGCATGCTATAGGAGTGCACAGTGAATGCTGTGTTCTTCCTGGTTATGCAAACGCATTCACAGCAGAGCTGTGTTGCTTTATTATTCTGTTCTGCATGAAAACTAGAATGGAACATGTACGCATTCTTTGCCGTGACATTCCCAGAAATCTGACAGCAGGTGTGATCCACACTGCAGGAGACATCCATTCAGAATCATCCGTGAAGAAAATAATCAGTATGCAAAAGTACACGTTTGGCACCTCTATACCATGCCACCTTCTATTGTGCAGGGGGCAAATAAATAAATAAATAAATAAATAAATAAATAAATACCTATTCCCCTCTGGCTACCATGAAACAGGTTTCAATTTATTTCATGTAGATATTTAAATACAGCTTCACAAATTGGCTCTGTGTTGCAATCACTCGTATGCAAATTAACAAAATAGGAATTTGCCAAGTTAACCATTTGTAAAGAGAGTTTTGTCTCTCTCACTAGCAACCCCATTAGGCCACTTGCATTGTACAGGAAGGAGAAATGTGAAGACGTAGGTAAACCTGTGATGTGCGGATGGATGCACCCACTGTAGTGGATGTGTCCAATTGTATGGGTGTGTCCAGTGTCACGGGTGTGTCTAATGCAATAGGTGTGTCTAATGTGATGGGTGTGTCTAATGCAGTGGGTGTGTCTAATGCAATGGGTGTGTCTAATGCAGTGGGTGTATCCAATGGGATGGGTGTCCCAATGGGATTAGTGTGTGTACTCTGATGGGTGTGTCCAATGTAATGGGTATGTCTAATGTGATGGGTGTGTCTAATGTGATAGGTGTGTCAAATGTGATGGGTGCGCCCACTCTTAGGGGTGTGCCCAGTCTGATGGGTGTGTCCAACGTAATGGGTGTACCCACACTTAGGGGTGTGTCCAATCTGATGGGTGTGTACAATCTAATGGATGAACCAAATCTTCTAGGTGTGTCCAACGTGATGGGTGTGTCTAATGTGGTGGGCTGGGATGGGGCAAGTAATCTTAATTTAATGTCTTATCGTACCTCATACTGAGTGATGAGACCGTTGGGTTCCACTGGCTCCTCCCACTTCATGAAGATCATGTCCTCCAGTGGCGTGAAGGTGAGGGACTCGGGGGCGATGCCACCAGGAACTAGAGGCAAACAAATCAAGTGTGTTAAGGGAGTCACAATGGTAAAAATGGTAAAGGGACTGCATTTACAGTATATAGTGCATATTCCTGTACTCTGCAGATTACCCAAAGAGCTTTACATTGAATGTTTCACATTCATCCATTCACACATCTCCAAGGTCATATGACATTCATAGCTATGTTACGTTAAAAAAGGCATGTTTCAAGATGCTGTTTACTGAATTCCAATCAATTTTCAGTTGGTTCAGTGTTTCAAAGTTTAGATGGAGAAAACAAGACTGACTTTCCAGTTGTTTTGGGGACTTTAGAGATGTCTAACAGGTTTGCTCTTAAAACAACATTAAGTGACAGGGACTCAGTGATGCAGAACTGTGTGGGACAGTGTGACAGTTAACATCTCTGGATAAGTGTAGGAGGACCATAAAATCAATTGTAAAGAGCACAGGTAGCCAGTGCAGAGTAGCTAAAATAAGAGTAATATTCTCTCTCTTCCCTGTTTTGGTTATGTAATTTTTTCTTTAAGTTTTAAATTAGCCATAGCTTATCAACTGACTTCTCTGAAAGTCCTCCAAACAAGAGACATCAGTAGTCCGATCTACCTGAAGTAAAGGTGTTAATGAGCTTTTCAGCACCTGGCAGAGCTAAAATTGGCTACACTTTGGCAACATTTCTTAGGAGCTCTAGACATTCTTTTGCAATTAAAATGTTATGTGATACCCAGGTCAGACCAAGAGAAAAGAAACTAAAATGTGTGTGTGTGTGTGTGTGTGTGTGTGTGTGTGTGTGTGTGTGTGTGTGTGTGTGTGTGTGTGTGTGCCTGTGCGCACGTGCGTGCATGTGTGTGTGTGTGTGCCGCCTGTGCGCACGCGCGTGCATGTGTGTGTGTGTGTGTGTGAACGTGCATGATTTTGTGCATGCGTGTGGGTGTGTGTGTGTGTGTGCATGTGATAATGTGTGTGTGTCAATGTCTGCGTCTGGGTGTGCATGTGTGTAGGTGGAGAGCTGTGTATCTGAGAATGTGTCACTGCACACAGCGTGTGGTCGTGCTGGAGAGAGCGGTGTCACGTATACCCTGCACTGTGTGTGTGTGTGTGTGTGTGTGTGTGTGTGTGTGTGTGTGTGTGTGTGTGAATTGTTTCACTTATCACTTGTGCTGTGAATCAGGAGGTGTATACCCACACTGGCACGCACGCACGCACGCGCGCACACACACACACACACACACACACACACACACACACACAGGCATTCCAGCCGGACTTAATTAGGATGAACAGAGCATGTGGACTAGAATCAGGTCAAGGTGATCACACACACACACACACACATATGCACACACACATACACACACACACAGCTACACAAACACACACACACACACACACAGACAAAAAAAAAAGCGAAATCGCATATCCACACACACCTCACACTCATTTCTTATACTTACTGTAAGCATTTATGCGTACGTTCTGATAGTGTATGTGCCAAATGCTGTGTGTGTGTGTGTGTGTGTGTGTGTGTGTGTGTGTACAGGAATGAGGACTCAAAGACAGAAACAGAGCAATAGTGTGTGTGTGAGTGTGCATCTGTGCATGTGTGAGTGTTTGTGTGTGTGTGTGTGTGTGTGTGTGTGGGTGTGTGTGTGTGTGTGTGTGTGTGTGTGTGTGTGTGTGTGTGTGTGTGTGTGTGTGTGTGTGTGTTGTGGTGAGCACTGGGATGACCAATGGCTAAGGCGGCATCACTAAAACAGAGGGCTGGAAAACGCTGACTGGGCCATATCTCTGTGGTGACGGAGTGCAGCAGAGCAAAGCTGCTGATTGAAGTGCTTGAAGAGTGTGTTTGGAACTGAAGCACATCATTCAACTTTTCCCTGCTCTCTCACACTCTCTTTCTAGTTGGACCACCACATAAAACACACACACACACACACACACACACACACACACACACACACACACACACACACTGTTTGTCTATGTATAACTCCCCCAAACACACTCTCTCTCTCCCTCTCTCTCTTTCTCTCTCTCTCTCGCTATCTTTCTTTCTTTCTATGAACTTTTGCCTCTCTTTTCTGTAAATGTTTTCATCTTAAATCTCTGTCTACTATTCTCTCTCCCTCTCTTTATCTCTCTCTCTTTCTTGCTGTCTGTCTGTGTGTGTGTCTCTGTGTGTCTGTCTGCCTCTCTCTCACACACATAAACACACACACACACACACACACACACACATTATAAGGAGGAGGAGAAGGGAGATGCAGAGGAGGAGGAGAAGGGGGAGAAAAAGGTGGAATTGATTTGTCCTTCAGCATGGAGGCTGTGCTGTACATTGGTCAGGTCTAATGTGAAAATAAGCACCAAATCTCTCCTTTCCAGCTCGCCAGTGGCCTGTGGGAGCTCTATTGATTTCTCATCCTCTTTCATTTAAGGCAACGTCTGTTTATGGTGCTGACGCTCAGGACATCGTGAGGAACAGTGGCTATGTATTACAGGTAGCCCAGCATACACATTTATGCCCAAAACTGCTTTTGTCCAGTCCCCTGCCATTCATGTGTGTGTGTGTGTGTGTGTGTGTGTGTGTGTGTGTGTGTGTTATGTTATTTAGGAAATACAGTGCAAAAAAACTAGGTTTAGTGAAATTAAGTGCAAATACAAACTACGCTGAATAACTTGCAGTACATCCCAATCGGTGGTTAGATACTGGAAAGTAAATTAAAAGATAAATTCCGTTTAAACTCATACATTTTATTACAAATGCACACTCTCTAAGTTTAGCTTGTGCACTGGCTACTTTTTATCACACAGTTCTACAAGAGTTCGGCCGGGTGGTGAGAGACATTTGGATGCAAAATCAGTTTTAAATAAATGCTGTAAGTTCACTTTCTCAGACCGAAAGATTATGAGCTGAATTGGTCTATTTTCACTGTGATAACTTCTTTTCCACCAGGTGAAGCATTGTCCTAAGGGGAATGGCAGGGTGGTGGCTGATAATAGGCAATGTGCCGATAATGGCATCTCTTCCGCTAGCTCCTTTGTCACATTTCTTTGAACAACGCTGAGGTCTTAAACAAGACACCTCCAAAGTTTGCATGGAATGGCAGTTAGTCAGTGGAGTGAGTCAACTGTAACACTTGCCAGTAGGCACGAACTGACTCATCGCCACTGAGAACACATGAGCAAGAAGAGCTGAGGCGCTGTGGCACGTCTCACCCACACACACACACACACACACACACAAGCACGCATACATACACACACACACACACGCAAGCACACACACGCCCACCCACAGACACAATCATAGGCACACACACAGTTGCATGCACATGTGTGTGCACATTCTCACACACACACACATACACACACACACATACGTACTGTCCTCCTCTGTCTGAAAGACCACCTCTCGGCCCTCCTTCTTCCCCTCGGTGTTGGCGAGCACCAGGCGCGTGTAGACGGTGTGGTAGGGCGGCAGGTCGCGCAGGGTGACGCGAGAGATGTTGCGCTCCACGGCCAGGCACTCACGGACCGTGGCGTTGGTTGGCTCGCGGACCACACCTGGCACGCCAACGCCAACGCCCGTGCCCCCAGCCCCAGTGCCCATCGCAGCGGCTCCAGCTGCGGACGCGCCCGTGCCAGTCCCCGGGCCAGCCCCCGTGCCCAGGGAGTAGTGATAGCAGAGCGAGACGGAGTAGGTGTGGCAGCGGGTCACGTTGAAGGCCACTGTCTCCCACTGCAGGGTCAGCTGGCGTGGCTGAATGTCCGTCGCCGTCAGGCCTCTCAGGGCACGCATGGGCTCTGCACAGAGATGAAGGGATGGAGAGAAGGAGAGATAGAGAGGGGGAAAGGGAGAAAGGGAGTGAGAGAGAGAAGAAGGAGAAAAGAAGGAAGACATATCTTAGAGAGAGAGGGATGAGAGAGAGACAGACAGAAAGAAACAAAGACAGACACAAGACAGAGAGAGAGAGAAAGAGAAAGAGAGAGAGATTAAAATATAGCAAGAAGCAGGACAGAAAGAGGCACAGAGGGCAAAAAAGAAGCAGAATAAGGATGAGGCAGAGAGATCAGAGATAGACAGAGTTCTGTGTTAGTTTAACAAGTACACTGAGCACTCTGCAAATTATTTAAGGGTCAAAAATCTGGTTTGCTTCAAAGTTCAAAAGCGTGTTGCTCAGTAATGAGAACAGAAGGGAAAGTGGGCAGCAAAAGCAAAACTGTGCAAGAACATTTTTAAACATCAGTCTTTTTTAATGATCACACCGGCGGGGGTGTGACCTGCGTTCTACGGTGTGATTTTTAAACCACACACACACACACACACACACACACACACACACATACACACGCATGCACACACACGGGTCTGGCACCAGAGCAGGTGTGAGCGGAGGCGAGGTCAACCTGGCCTTGTGTTGGCACGGCAAGACACTGCACCACGCCACACCACACACTGCTTCCACACACACACACACACACACACACACACACATACACACACACACACACTCTGTCCCTGCCTGCTGTGGCTGAGACTCACGCTAGCCAATTACGCTAATGAATCGGACAGGCTCAGAGGTCGCTTCGCCAGTGCACCGCCACCCGCCTCCCTGTCACCCAGCGGACCCAGTGCCACCCCTGCCCTCCGGCTGCCCGCTCAGCGCGACCAAAATACCACCCAGTCCACACACACACACACATCTCCCCCGACTAAGGACGGTCAGGATCTGGCAGTTGCACCGACGGGCCTGGGTGTAGCTGGAAAGGGCACTTTATTTTTAGAGCATGCTCACTTGTGTTTGGTCAAAGATGAGCCACATCCACACTACTTTCCCCACCTGCCCCCCTGTATATCCTTTGTCCCCCCAAACACACACTCACTCTCACACACACACACACACACACACACACACACACACACACACACACACACACACACACACACACACACACACACACAGTGTCACTGCTGTGGCTGCTTACTGTCCACTGGTGCATAAATCATTTCATGCAGCAGGCAAAAAAGAGATAAAAAAAATTGGCCAGCAACACTTGTGAATGTGTGTGTGTGTGTGTGTGTGTGTGTGTGTCTGTGTGCATCTTCCCTCCAGCTAAAATACAGGATAGACACAGAGTAAAGCTTGTCTTAGGCAACACAAGCCACCCAGTGTTCCTGAGAGAGAGAGGGAGAGGGGGGGGGGGGGGGGGGGGGGGGGGGTGGGGGGGGGGGGGGGGATGAGTACAAAAGCAAGCCTGCTCATTCAGGTCTTGAGGCTTACACAACCTAATATACCTGATCAGACATACACACACGCACACACACCTGCATACTGACGCATCCCATCCACAGACGCACACACATACACACCTTATACACACTTCTCACACACATGCTCATACACATGCACACACACACGCGCACTGTGTAATGTAATGTGATGTGTAATGACCCTGTCTGCAAAGTTTTCATTCAGTTTTTCAAAACAACAATTCAAGCGCAAATAAAGTGCATGTACATGCTACTGTACGCCACATGGATGCTTACATGGGATTGCGAACATGTGCAAAGAATACAAAGATTACATTTGATGCCAAATTACTGTAGCTACTTGTAGGCATACACGCGAACATCAACATATGGTAAACACTAGCGGTATCATCAAACAGTTTACTCTTTGAACCCATTTTTGCCCACGGTTAAAAAGCCCACACCACTTATGGTGAAGATGCACTGGGTGAAAGGGGTCTTTGTGGGAATATTTGCAGTCACGTATTTTGGGATATTTACAATATATGGAGATATATTGATGGATGCGCTCTGGACATGTTTTCTCAACACTAGTAAACAGTAGCGCTAACAACATTTTACTCCTCTACAGTTTTCAAACATGTTGTGTCGTCAATGTGAAAGGTACAGGCGTCCCACTAATTGTGGCTGAAATTCCCACTCATTTTGGCAGTCTGAAAACAACCTTTGATTACTGTTCTGTCCTTGTTTACCATGTTGTGCACACACTACTGATACTCTGTACAAGTACAAATGCTTTGGATAGACAGGCAGATAGATAGAGAGAGAGGGGGAGAGAAAGAGAGAGCGATAGAGAGAGAAAGAAAGTCAGACACAGAGAGAGCAAGAGAGAAAGAGAGAGAGAGTCAAGACAGCAAAATATATTGAGAAGAATGGTGAGTATTTGGTAAGCCAAGTCCAATGTTGGCTTACATGCTGCCATCAATGGCTGCATTTATCACAGCAGCACATTATCATATAGCAGGCCAGTGCAGCATCTCTTCTGCTTCAGAGCCCATAACGGATTGCATAGCTTAGCTGCTGTAATGTTGCAGGTGGCTGACTAATAGCCTAAGTAAGAGAGAGAGTGTAGCGAAGGGGAGGAGAAGTCACCCCACCCGGCTTCGAACCCGGGTCTCCAGGGTACTAAACGTGCACTTTTGACTGCAACGCCAAAGAGCCAGGCTCGTTGGTATGGCAGCCAGAGCACACCCACAATCCTAGTGATGGTCACTCCATCACAGAGAGAGAGAAAGAGAGAGAGAAAGAGAGCGAGAGAGAGAGACTAAAAGAGTATGTAAGTTTTGGATAGTTTTGCCCTGTTTGAGGTTACCAGACAAGACTTTCTAAGTGTGTGTGTGTGTGTGTGTGTGTGTGTGTGTGTGTGTGTGTGTGTGTGTGTGTGTGTGTGTGTGTGTGTGTATGTGTGTGTACAGTATGTGTGTGAGTTGTTGCTGGAGGCATGGTGTGTAGGTCCAGGCACCAGAGTGGCTGTAATGGTTGGTGTTAACTGGCACCACTCAAGGGTAGGCTGAACAAAGTAAACATTCTGGCTGATATTTCCTCACTGCACAATATTGTACACAGCCTTGTGCCTTTGCGTATTCTTGGACAAAGTATACGTTAATATTCTTTTTTTAGACATGTGTTGTACCATGACACCTAGACAAATTCCTTTGTTTGTTTATACGGACTTGGAAATAAACACGCATCTGATTCTGAAACCCTCTGACCTCATCTATTACGTTTCTGAGATGCAAACATGCTGACTTAGTGCTTTGATGTGGCCACTGAAACTAGGCCACTTATCCACACTGGGACTGCTAGTTTTGGCCATGCCTATGGGCTTACAGTCCTCTGTGCCATCGATTCCAGGTAGAGATTCAGTTATAACCTGTCTCCTCTGTTCCATAACAGCTCCCCAGCTATCTCATTACCTCCACCAAGGAGCTTATGTTTTTGCCTACATTTATCCATTTGTTTGTTAGCAAAATAACTCAGAACGTCATGAACGTATCGCTCTGAAATTTTGACAGTATGTCGGTATTGTCACTGTCTCATGGTGATTGTTTTTTGGGGGAAATTGGTTCATTGGTTACCTCACAAAAAAAAAAAATAGGCACATTAACATGGCAAATTCCACTGACAAAAAAGGGAGAGGGGGGTGGAAATTTAACTGCTTGGCAGAGGTCTGTACTCTCCAGGTGCTTTTCTAGTTGTTGCTTTTATTCAGCGGAAGGAAACTGTGTTGCATTTAAACTGTGTTCCATGTACTCTTTCAAGGCACCAGTGCATTGAGTCTATGAGACCAAACTCTTTCAGTGACAAAGCTGATTAAACCTTGGGCTCTCATGCGCCAGCATGTACTACTGAAAGATCTTACCAGGGGGAAATGTTTTTTTTGATTGACAGGGGCAGACTGACACAAAATAGACCTTGCCTTCTCTGAAGGCTCACAGCCATCTAAGGACTATTCCTAAGACTCCAAACCAGTTTTGTAATCTGACTAATGGTACTTTATGATCAACAGTATGTACAATCTAGCTAAAGGGGGTCAGTACTTAAACGTTAGCCTGCTTGGAGGACTGTCATTTAATACTTAGCTGGCCAAGTTCACAAAAGCTGTAGTATAATGATGCTGCTGAGTGGCTGACTGGAAGTTGTCATATTCACTGTTTTTTTATGTAGTCTGAGATTTGGTTGAAAAAACTACTTTCCTCAATAATTCTGGGGTTGAATGGGAGGTTTGATGGGCCAAAAGAGACATTCAGATTTCTCTTTCTCTCTTTTTTAGGAAATGTTTGAGTTATCCTTGGAAGTGGTGGTAAAAAAGCCTACAATACAACCATTCACAAGTAAAGCATTAAAGCAAAATGTGCAATAGAAAACCCCTTGTGAGCAGAAAGCCAGAGAGCCCAGACATGGTGTGAATGGCTTTCAAGACAGTATTATTAAAGCAGTAATTTTAGACACAAGGACGTTTTTCTTTCAATGTGTTGATAAGATTTTGTTATGTCATAGCTTAGCTGGATGGAGTTTATTGTTTTAAAACTTTTCTGCTATTACAAACTTCAGCTGATAATAATGTTTAATTTATATTTCTCCTCTAGACAGTATATGTCCCTATATTTGTGTGTGTGTGTGTGTGTGTGTGTGTGTGTGTGTGTGTGTGTGTGTGTGTGTGTGTGTGTGTGAAGAGGAGTGGTGATGGTCCTAGAGGAGTCCAAGCTCTCTCTGAAGAAAAAGGAAAACAGTGTTTACAGCATGGCTTTTTAAAAAGTAGGCTTTTGTTCCAGTTTTCCTTTCACCTAGTTTGGAGTCTTTATTTTCCTGCCAGGACTACCTGCAGTGTGTGTGTGTGTGTGTGTGTGTGTGTGTGTGTGTGTGTGTGTGTGTGTGTGTGTGTGTGTGTGTGTGTGTGTGTGTGTGTGTGTGTGTGTGTGCGTGCATGCCAGGACCCCTCAGACAATCTGGCCTGACGCCTGACAAACCGGGTCTGATCAGTTAGGGGCAGTGGGACATGTGTGTGTGTATGTATGTGTGTTTGTGCGCATGTGTGTGTGTGTGTGTGTGTGCATGTGTGTGTGTGCGTGTGTGTGCACGTCTGTGAGGTGTGTGTGTGTGTGCTTGTGTGTATGTGTGTGTTTGTGAGCGTGCTTGTGTGTTTGTGCGTATGACTGTGTGAGTAATTGGTCCTTATAAGGCCACAGTGGGAAATGTCTATGTTTGTACATGCATGTGTGTGCACGCGTGTGTGGGTGTGTGTGTGTGTGCGTGTGATGCACAGACGGAACACCTTTGGACAGTATCTTTCATGTAACTGAGTTAAATTGCTGTCATCATCATCGTCATCATCATCATCATCATCATTATCATCATCATCACCATCATCACCATCGTCATCTGTGATATTTCCGTGTGATGTCATCAGGGCTCTGACAGACAGATAGGGGACACACACTCTAGGTGCTGCAAGGACACTCTTGCACAGGTACACAACCCTCTAGACACATTAAGCACCTGGCATGATCAGGCACTGTTTGAGACTCATCAGTGTGTCTGAGACGCATTGCGCACACATGCATGCACACATACACACACACGTACATACACACATACACACACACACACACACACACACACACACACACAGTCTGTGTGATAAAGCACATCTGTTTGAGAACAGTCACAGTGCCAGAGTGAGGGCAGTGGGGATAGGGGATAGGAGATAGAGGGTTAGACCTTGCTCTCTCTCTCTCTTTCTCTCTCTCTCTCTCTCTCATGCTCTCTCGCTCTCTCTCTCTCTGACTGTATTCTTTACCCCAGATTCTTTACCCCAAAGCCATGCAGTATTCCATCCTCACCAGAGTGCTTTCCCATATCAGCAGTACTTCCACACCTGTCTGTGTACCTGTGTGCCCCTATATCAGCAACACTGCACTGACTTTCCCACCTGTCTGTCTACCTGTGTATATCCCATCGCAGCTATACTCCCTGGCACTTCCTCCTGTTTGTGTTTCAGCGCTTGGCCCCTCGGCATTGCTCCTGCTGCAGAGGCTCTCCTGCTCTGGGCTCATTTTGTGTTTTCTTTTCCTTTAAAAAAAAAAAAAAAAAACAATTCTGGCACAAATTTTATGGCCTTGCATCTCTTATGTAGGTCAGTGCCTGAAGCGGGCACCCGAGGGTGCGGGATAATACCTCCCGGCAATGAGACGCATCCTCGCTCGCGCTCGCTCTCGCTCTTGCGGGAGGAAGACCCATTTCAGGCGGCAGCGACGACTCTCACCGACACTCTGAGTGGGAAGAATGGTCTAAGCCTGCCAGCTAACAAGCAAGTTCGGGAAGCAAACTCTCTCATGGGGTCCATAAACACGATTCTGGGGCATAACAAACAAATGCCACTTCTGCCAAAGACTGCTGAGACCAGCCCTGTTTCTTGCACCATTACTTCCCTTGTATTTCAAGACTAACCACACCAAACCAAAGCAGCAACCACAGCAGGAGAATACTGTGTGGAAAGAAATAGGCTGGTTTTAATACCACACCTTTAAATAAGTTCTATGAAAGGAGGTCATTATTCTTGGGTTGTAGTGGCGGTGAGCCAGTGGTGTTTTAATTACCAAGGGGACATTACACTAGCAGACAGTTGACAAATGTTAGCCCACATGCACCTATCATCTACAGCTAGTCTCCTAATGAGCATTTACGACCAAAACCAAAAGCATATTACTCATTTTTATAAAATTAAACAGTAAAATGACTTCTTTTTACATTGTGTGTGTGCACTGGTTTGTACACATTTAGCTTTGGGAACATTTTCACATTGTGCAATCAGTTTGTTGTTTTTTCATATGATTTATTTTATTTGTTTAGCTATGCACTTTGGCCCTCTCAATCAAAACATCCTAAAAGAGTAAGTGAGTGAGAAGGAGAAACAGACAGACGGAAAGACCGAGAGAAAAAGAGAGCTGAGTATGAGAGAGTGTGTTGTGTAAGGAGAGCAAAGACTCCAGTCTAGTATGCAGATGAAGCTTGATGATAAGACCTAAAGGCACTCCATTGCTTACACAAAGCACAACATAGACCATCACTATCAAATCTGTAAAGCCTACCAGTATATAATGCGTGGCCTCTTTTTAGTGGATCTGGAAAGCCCAGTGACCAGAGACCAGCTAGAGTCATCCATGCATTACACATTTGTTTGTGTTTATGTGTCTTTTCATGTTGTTCAGACTTGTTCTTTCTCTCTCTCTCACTCTCTCTCTCGCTCTCTGTCGTATTCTCAAAGCAGTAATCCAAATATGGGGGACACATGACACTTAGGTTTCCATGTGTAGACATACATACAGATGCACAATATATCTCTTTCTCACACTCGCTCTCTCTTTCTCTGTCTGTGTCCAGCCCCTCTCCTTCTATGCATGTGTATGTGATGTATATGACAAATGCTTTTGTCTCCACATTGATATGTGCATTCATCTGTGGTTTCCTGTAATTGTAAATGCAATTATCCGTCAGTATGTGTGTATCAGTATGTATGACTATTTGCAGAGGCTAGAGAGAGCATGGAGGCAAATCTAGTTGTATGCATATATCTATTTGCATGTTTGTGTGTGTGTATGTGTATGCTGGCATAATGAGTGCAGGCACGGGCTCGCATACATGTTTCTTATATACGGCTGTGTACTCTGGCAAACACACTCCAGCCTTCTCAGAGGACATTTCCAGTCCCCGATGGAGCCCCTCATCTCTCAACTCAATTACCCTCTCTTCTCCCTTTAATCACAGCAGAGAACTCAACACGGTTTGTCCCTCGCTCCCACCCGTCCGTGTATATGGCATTTAAATTACCTCCTCGGATCCAAAGTAAACACAACGTGCAGTGGCCCACGCTGGATCGACCGCACCCCCCCCCCACCCCCGTTAGCAGCTTGGGTTTCAGAGGCAGGCGCAGGAAGCGAGACAGAGCCAGCAGCCAGCGTCAGAGCTGCTGAAAGCAATCTGAGTAAATGACTGCCCATTTATGCCAGACACCCTGCAAACACTTCCACTCCTCCTCACTCTTTTTCTCTCAGGTCTGCGCTCTCTCTCTCTCTCCCCCTTGCAATCTCTCTCTCTCTCTCGTTTCACTCTTTCTTACTCACCTCTCATGTCTGTGCTCTCTCTCTCTCAGGTCTGCACTCTTTCTCTCACTCTGTCTTTTCACTTTTCTTCCCTCACCCTTCACGTCTGCACTTTCTCTCTCTTTTGCTGTCTCTTACTCTCTCAGCTCCTATTTCTGTGCTCTTTTTCCCTCAGTCTCTCTCTGAAGCGTGACAATGTGTTACATTTTTGTTCTTTTTTTCTTTTCACATTATCTTTTTACAGAAAGGCAGTATTTTTGTTGTTTTTGCTTTTCTTCCCACTCCTCCTCTCTGTAGCTCTCCCGCTGACCCTGTCTTACTCGACATCCAATCCCTCCCTCCACTTCGCCGAGTCGTGTTTGGACAACCCCGTAATTCGGCCCAGTCCAACACAGGTGGCGAGAGGGCATGCGCCTAAGCGAGAGTGACACGCTGGGCTCTGACACCGTGCAGGTCAGCGAAACCTTTTCGCTCCGAGTGAAAAGTGTCCACCCGCACATAATTCTGACTCAATGCTCTCTCCACACGACATCAATAAAGCCACACACACATTCCCCTCATGAAACCATGACAGAGAGAGAACAAAACAACATAACAGCTGTCAGCACAACCCATTTACAAAAACTTTTAACGACAGCGAACAAGGTATAACCACTTCTTTTTGACTTAAATTGTACATAATGAAGATATACAGTTCATTCTGCTCTTCTTGTTTTTTTGAGTTTCTCAGCAGTGAACATGAAACAAAATCAGCTATCATGCTATGGGACAAACATGACTATAAATATCAAAAAATGTAATTCAATACATTATGGTTTCTATAACAAAATACCTATAGACTGCCATTAGTAAAAGATTTAAACCAGAGATGGACACTGAAAGATTATTAAAGCTAACTCAATTTAGTTGAATTGAATAGCATACTGTAGAACATTTATGTAATGTCTTTGTGTTTCCCCATGTTGTTACAAGTAAACACTAGAGTGCGCGTGCACTTAATGAAACAGTAACATTCTAATTCTAATTTTGTCAGTTGGTTACTAGTACGGTTACAGTCAGGCTGCATATTTGTAATGCTCTGAAATTAATTAAGTAAAGTATCACACGGAATCCTGAACCCGGTTTACTCATATCATTTATCAACATGATACACAACATGGTGTCAGAAGTTTCAGCTCTGCCTACGGTGTGGTAAGACCAGACTTTCCTCAGCGCTTTGAAGACATAGCAAACAAGTAACCAGCTAGCGTTGCCAGCTATCGTATCAAAGGCTAATCAGCGAAACGTCAACAAACTAACCATGGCAGACGGATTCCGTAGACCTGATCCATTGACATTTAATGGAAACATAGCAGAGAAGTGGCGTGTGTTTCAGCAGGAATACGACATATTCGTAGCGGCTGCTCATTCCGACAAAGATGCCAGAACCCGAGCGTTTATTCTGTTAAATTTAGCCGGCTCGGAAGCCATTGAGCGGGAAAGGGCATTCGTCTACGCACCAGCTGTGTACACAGGGGAAGGAGAGAATAGACGGCTTGTGACCAGAGCAGAATCTAGGGAAGATCCTGAATGTCTGAAACGAAAATTCAGCGAACTCTGTAATCCCCAAATGAACGTCACGATGGAAAGGCACAAATTTAATAGTAGAAACCAAAGACCGGATGAAACGATAGAGGCGTATGTGAGTGACTTAAAAAACAAAGCTGCGAGCTGCAGATTCGGCCAGCTCAAAGACGAACTCGTCAGAGACAGACTCGTCTGTGGCATCGCCAGCGACAGTTTGAGAAAACAACTACTTCGTGACAGTGACTTGACATTAGCCAAAGCGATTGAAATGTGCCAAATTCACGAACAGACCGATCAACACACCAAAACCCTAGCAGCCCCAAAACAAGCAGTAGCCAATGTGGACAGTGTAAACCACAAATTTAAGAAAGGACGTCCCCACACGTTCAAAACAAAGCCAAGCAATGGACAAAGCGCCAAGACTATAACTAACTGCAACAATTGTGGAGGCAACCACGAGGCTAAAAGAGAGAAATGTCCTGCATATGGCCAACAATGTCACAAATGCAGAAAACGCAATCACTTCCAACACTGCTGCAAGTCATCACACACAGGTGAATTTAGAAAGAGATCAGTGAACCAGGTCGAGGTACAACAGCATTGCAGTGATGAAGAAATGTTTTATGTGAATGGAGTGGACGTGAACACTGTTGATAATCGTCTTCTGCATAGAAATGATATATTCACCACAGTGCACATTAACGGAAAAGCAGTCGAGCTCAAAGTGGACACAGGTGCCAAGTGCAACGTCATGCCAGCTGACCTCTTGGCACAACTGGGACAAAGTAGACGGCTCCAGTCATCCCAAGGTACGAAACTGGTGGCATACGGAGGTGAGGAAATTTACACAGCGGGTTCAGCCACACTTTCATGCTACTCTGCAGGCAAAGAATACCCCTTGCAATTCTACATAGTGACACGAGATGTACAACCCCTACTTGGCCTACCAGACTGTTTACGTTTAGACTTAATCACACTGAACAAAGAAGTCCACCACATTGACATTGGCAACGGAAAAGAATTCTCAAAACAAATCTTCTCAGAATATGCTGACCTCTTTGAAGACAAACTTGGCAAACTCCCAGTCACTTACTCAATGAAATTAGACCCCGAGGTCCAGCCAGTCGTGAAGCCCGCACGCAAAATTGCAGTACCAATGCAAGACAAGGTCAAAGCAGAGTTAGCCCGGATGGTCAATTTAGGTGTGATCACTCCCGTCACTGAACCTACAGAGTGGGTATCATCTATGGTGGCAACCCACAAGAAAAATTCAGATGACATCAGACTCTGTATCGACCCGAGAGATCTAAACAAAGCACTGAAACGCCCACATCACCCTATGCGCACCATAGAGGAAGTAGCCACACAAATGCCAAACTCCACTGTCTTCTCTGTCCTGGACGCTAAATGCTCCTTTTGGCAGATCATGCTCGATCACAAGTCCTCCATGCTCACCACTTTCAGCTCTCCATTTGGCAGATTCCGCTTTCTCAGAATGCCATACGGGATCAACTCAGCCAGCGAGGTGTACCAGCGTGCCATGGAGCAGATCTTCTCAGGGTACCCCTGTGCTGTGATCGTTGACGACATCATCATTGGTGGGAGAGACATGAAAGAGCATGAGGAGAACCTCAGAAAGGTACTTGACCGTGCAAGAGAAGTCAAACTGAGACTCAACCCCTCAAAATGCAAATTTGGCTTGAAAGAAGTGTGCTATGTGGGTCATGTGTTCACAAGTGAGGGACTGAAACCTGATCCGGCCAAGACCAAGGCTATCAACAAAATGCCCATACCAGAGAATGTCACAGCCCTCCAGCGCTTTTTAGGCATGATCAACTATTTAGGTAAATTCATTCCCAACTTCAGCGAGATCTCAGCCCCACTCCGCGAGCTGACATGCAAAGACACCCAGTGGTGCTGGCTGAAGCAACATCAAGACGCATTCGACGCTTTAAAAAAGAGCCTCACCAGTACACCAACTCTCAGCTACTATGACGTCCGAAAACCTGTTACTCTTACCTGTGATGCCTCGCAGTATGGACTCGGTGCAGCATGTCTTCAGGAAGGTGCTCCCATCGCCTACTCCTCTCGTACCCTCACACAGACGGAGATGCGCTACGCGCAGATTGAGAAAGAGCTCCTCGCTGTCGTCTTTGCATGCTCCAAATTCAACGACTACATCTATGGGAAGCAGATCCAGATTGAAACAGATCATCAGCCATTAGTCACAATCCTCAACAAGCCCATACACTCAGCTCCAGCTAGATTGCAACGCATGATGCTGAGACTGCAAAAGTACAACTTCCAGATCGTTTACAAGAAAGGCTCACTGATGTACCTTGCTGACACTCTCTCTCGTGCTCCCACAACATCAACAGACCAACACAGCAATGAAGGAACGGATTACGAGGTCATGTCGATCCAGCACATCTCCTCCACAAGGCTGAACGAACTGAAAGAACATACAGCATCTGATCCAGATCTACAGCAGCTGAGCACAGTCATCATGAGGGGATGGCCTCGCCGACAAATCCAGCTGCCCACAGAGATTCGTCAGTTCTATCCATTCCGAGATGAACTCACCATAGAAGATGGAATCGTCATGAAAGGCCCGAAGACGGTGATCCCCAAGTCATTGCAGAAGGACTACATCACCATTCTTCACAGAGGACACCCAGGCACAGAGTCCACCAAGCGCCGTGCTCGTGGCATAGTGTTCTGGCCCTCCATGACTGACGACATCGAGCAAGAAACATCTGCATGCCCGGTGTGCAACAGCACAAGGCCACACCAACGCAAAGAGCCACTCAAGCCACATCCAGTGCCAGACTTACCTTGGTCAACCGTCGCCACGGATATCTTCGAGTGGAATGGCAAACACTACCTTGTCGTTGTCGACTCATACTCAGGTTGGTTCGAGATTGACTTGCTCCCTGATCTAACAACAAACACCGTCATCACTAAGCTCAAGAGACACTTTTCAGTCCACGGCTGCCCACACAAAGTGCTGTCTGACAATGGCACCCAGTTCTCCAGCCAACGCTTCACAGACTTTGCCCTGGCCTGGGACTTCGTTCATGTCAAAAGTAGCCCAGAATACCCACAGGCCAATGGTCTGGCTGAGCGTGCTGTTCGCAGTGCCAAGCAGCTTATGGAAAAGTCCAAGAGAGATGGGACGGATGTCTTCCTCAACCTTCTCAATTTACGCAATGTGCCACGCGACCAAACACTTGGCTCCCCAGCTGAAAGGCTCATGTCAAGGCAGACACGCACCACCCTTCCTGTTTGCAAAGAACTGTTAGCCCCAACACCCAAAAGCAACACTGCTGTCAAAGCAGGCCTAGTTCGCAAACGGCACGCACAAAAGCAGCACTACGATAAGTCCAGTAGGCCCCTTCGTCCTCTACTGCCAGGTGAGGTAGTGAGAATGCAGACACGTCATGGACATGACCGCCTAGGGACTGTCAAGGAAGTCTGCCAGGAACCCAGATCATATATTGTCCACTCAGAAGGAGGCGAGTACAGGCGGAACCGCAGACATATCATCCCTGTCTCTGAACCACCACCACAACAACACAGAGATCTCCACGACGACTCTCCTGTCGTCCAGCCATCACCTACCCGTCCCCAACAGCAGTCTCCAACACCTGCACAACACACTGATGAACACATACCTACCCGCACACACAATCCATCACCAGCTCCTGTCCAGTCTCCCCATTGCCCTGCAAGTTGTACATATGTCACACGCTTTGGAAGAGTTTGCAAGCCAAACCCCAAGTATAGTCAGTAGGACATGGACTGTTTAAAAAAAAAAAAAAAAAAAAAAAAGACGGATGTACACTGTATAATTTGAAAATGATCTAGAATTTGATGTTTACAACCTGGAATGTAAAATGCTATGATATCAGCACCAGGGAGACATATAACAGTTTGTAACGAGAATGACATTATTAATGGTTAATTGTTCAGGTGAGTTAATGGCTGCATTGATGGTTAATGTTGGTATAGAATGGAATCAATTGTTTATGCATAATACTGAAGGTATTAATTCTGTTTCCACAGCCTTAAGCTAAAGAAAGAGGATGTAGAACATTTATGTAATGTCTTTGTGTTTCCCCATGTTGTTACAAGTAAACACTAGAGTGCGCGTGCACTTAATGAAACAGTAACATTCTAATTCTAATTTTGTCAGTTGGTTACTAGTACGGTTACAGTCAGGCTGCATATTTGTAATGCTCTGAAATTAATTAAGTAAAGTATCACACGGAATCCTGAACCCGGTTTACTCATATCATTTATCAACATGATACACAACACATACTAACAATACCAGGTCTGAAACTGTGACTGATGCAGCAGAATCTTCTGATTGTGTATGGCTGCGATCGATAGTGTGATTGTGACTATGCCCAGAGCTCACTCACTCACCTGCACACTTGGTCCTGCTGATGAGGGGGGGTCCAGGTGGGCCGGTGCCCCCCTCCCCTGGGCGGGTCAGCATGACGCTGATCTGGTACTCGGTGTCTGGGTCGAGGTGCCAGAGCTTGTAGGTGACCATGTTGACGCCGTTGATCTCGGAGAAGGGCAGGTGGCTGGCACGGAACTCTATCTCACGGCGGATGATGGGGCCGTCCCCCAGTATAGAGTTGGTGTTGAGCTGGATGATCAGGTAGGTGGAGCCGGCCCGGAGGAGCTGGGGGGGGGCGATGGGAGATGGGGGCACTGCAGAGGCAGGGGGTGGATAGGGACAAACATGGGACAAACATAACTATAAATGTCAAATCATTATGATTTCTACAACAAAACACAAATAGACTGCTGTTACTGAAAGATGGGAGATGGACACTCAATTGAATTGAATTGAACTGCATACTAACAATACCAGGTCTGAACTGGTGGGGGGGTGGTGTTACAAAATAGTCAGATGTCCATGTTTCAATAGATAGATTTTCCAGCTTCAGTTTCTATTTAATCAGAGCATTTCCTTTTACAATGGCTGGTATTGGTGTTGTGAAGACAACGGGTGGGGGGTGGTGAGGGCGTAGGACAAACATGGAACAAACATGACTATAAATATCAAACAAAAAAATTCAATACAGTATGGTTTCTCTATTGAATTGAACTGAACAGCACACTAACAATACCTGGTCTGAACTGGTGGGGTGTGAAGGGTTTTATAAAATAGTCAGATGTCCATGTTTCAATAGACAGATTTTGTAGTTTCAGTATCTATTCAATCAGAGTATTTCATAATGGCAACCAATCTAATCAGAAGTGTGTTAAAAATGCTGTGTAATGGCCAATGCCAGAAGGCTTCGTATTAAGAATCTACATATTTGCCATATTGTGGAACGTTACTGTTCACATTATTGCTATGAACAGTGGAAACCATACTTCATTGTTTCATTTCAAAATTAAAATATGAACTGGGTGTTTTTATGACTTGCAATATTAGACACGTTTATTATTCATGCATGCTTCAAAATGGCTTCCTAGTCGACATACTTCAGAGGGAGCGCCTTCATAAAATCAAGCAGCATGACTCCGTCTTCACTGTTTCGGATGTAACATATTGCTTCAAATAAGGGGATGAGGACAGTTTAATGAGAAATATAATATATGGTCCTCGTCTTTTAACGACTTTACTCTTTAAGACTTCAGGGACATACTTCAAGTCAGACTCATTTTGACTCATAATCCCTCCCTATATTTTTCAGTGACTCGAACAGAAGGTCTAGAAAAGATCCCCCCACATCCCCTCACCTTTCACCTGGGGGTCTCTGTGTGCAAATCCTGGGGATAAGAAACTCAGGCATTTTCACCTGAAGGTCATGTGTCAAATACCAAATAGGTCACATGCACTACGGGGCCATGCATCAAGGTGCCTTTGAGGGCGCTTAAGCCAGCCTTAAGTAAAAGACCAGCTGTGCGTGCCTGTGAGGTGTCTGTGATCTTCCGGAGCGAGCAGATGCTCCTTTGTAGTGGGAGAAAGCATCTGCCACTCATTCTCGCCAAAAAGGCTGCAAAAGAGAGATGGATAATACGGCAGAAATGTTTACAAAGGGGAAAAAAGGGAAAGGTTATTGTCAAAGTCTGTGATGAAACACTGAAGTTTAAAGCAGACTTAAACTGCTGGGGCTTTTTGCACACTGAGGGGCTTAGACATGGGGTGGGATTGAAACTGGGACAAAAAAATAATATTAATAATATTAAAGCAACACTAAGTAGTTTTTGTCTCCGGTCACCCTACAGGTTGGCAGTGGAATTGTCTCTCAATTGAACTACAGAGAGATGGCCTGCTCCTTCAAGCTTACTTGGAGGGCAGCATAGTGAATTCAGAAGTGCCTTTCACCCAGTTGAAGTTGATGAACCACTGAAACGATTTTGGAAACATTATTTTAAGGTTAAAAAAACACTAAGTGTTGCTTTAAGATAAGAGGAATGAAATAATAAGGGCAAATGACAGCTCTGCTGTGGCAGATATTTTCAGTGCAGCCTTCTGCAGACTTCCTCATGACTAATCTGCCTCTCATGCCAACCCTTAAATCCTGTCTCAGAAACCTCTACCACTGTCTCAGGTGAAATAAATGGGCTGGATTTAATGCCACACCTAAGTTCTATCAAAGGAGGTCATTATTCTTGGGTTGTAGTGGTGGTGAGAAGGTGGTGTTTTAATTACCAAGGGGACATTATACCAGCAGACAGTTAGCCAAAATTAAATTTTTGGCCAAAATTAGCCCGCATTTACCTATCATCTAGAGCTAGTCTCCTAATGAGCATTTACGACCAAAACCAAAAGCATATGACTAATTTTTATTAAATTACACTGTAAAATTACTTCTTTTTACTTTGCACATTTCATGCCAAGCCTTAAACCCTGTCTCGGAAGGAAGGAGAGTGATTGGGGGGGAGAGAGGCTCCTCCAAACCAATCCACTTTCTCCCATAACCATCTTCGCGTCTTCTTCTGAACTTTCTTCTTCCCACACACTCCTCACCCGAAAACACACACACGCACACACACCACCCCCACCCAGACTTTGCTGCTGATCTCTCTTGAACCTAATACACATACACACACACACACACCTCTCTCACTTCTTCACCTTCCTTGCTGTCTTCGTCTTCCCACAACCTAACCTACTCTACCCCCTCCTCTACTCCGCTCTTCCCACCGACCTGCCACCCCCACCTGTCACAGGTGATTGAGTGTCGTGTCACTGCTGCACCAACGGGACAGACAGGGAGGGGCATAGTGCACTCCACACCACACTTCCTCTGCACACAGAGACCCCAACACACACACTTTCCTGAGAGCTGTGGTGGTGATTTACGCTCCTGATAACCTGTAGACATGTCTGCACCTCAACCTGCACCAACACACACACACACACAAACACACACACACACACACACACACACACACACACACACACACACACACACACACACACACACACAACCCCAGACAGCCTCAGGACAGCACACAGATTCATGGCCATCTCAGACAACAGCCTGGGGGATCCCACAGTCTGAGCCGAAGCGAATCAACACAGGTGAAGATGAAAGATGCTGTTACTGACACTAGCTTTTTGTTTGTATGTCTCTTTCTCTCTCTATGTCGCTTTCTCTCTCTCCGTCTCTGTCTCTCTCTCTCTCTCTCTCTGTGTCTCTCTCTATGTCTCACTCTCTCTCTACGTCCCTTTTTCGCTGGCACCCAGCATGCTGTGTTTTCACACTGTGCTGCGCACTACTCTCATTAGGCTCCCACCCCCCATGTGCCACCGCTGCAGGCCCCCTTCTGAGGAACAGCCAGTTGTGAAATGAGTTGATCAGCCTAATTAAGAGCCTGATTAGCCTCTCGTTAGCAGTATCACGTGGGCTGGAGAAAGGGGGGGAGATCGTCTTGCAGAGCAGGGCTTTGAGCTCCACCACTGTTGTGTTTTTGGCTTCATTGCCAAAAATAACTGGACACTCAACCACAAACGAACGAATAGAAAAGTCTCTGTGCATACTACACCACATTATGAATAAAAGTATTTAGGTTAAGTACTAAGGTTACAGGCACAATGGTATTAGATTTGGCAGGGAGTTTCGCTGGGCAGCCTCTGCCCCCTCCCTGTCTCAGAGAGTCGCTGATGGATCGACTGTGGCGGCTTTAATTGCGCCGGGGCAGTGTGTTGGAAACTGTGGAGGCAGCTCGTCCAGATGGGCCCTGTCACATTACCGAGTGTGTACAGAGAGCCAAGCTGCAGCCATTAAGTCATCGGCGTGTGGGCTGTTTAACCAAAATTTGATGTAATAATCGAGTTCTGAGTACAAGGACAAAAAAAAATAAAACAAAAATACACTACTCAGAGCAAGTAATGTTTTTAAACAATATACACAAATCATGTATCTTCAGATCGCCAAGAAGAAGTAGTTTATGGCCCAGACATGAATAAATCACTTTCACTTTCAAAATGGCTTCACATGCAAGTATTAAAGGGCAATCATCTTCAAGAGTGGCATGCTGGCATCTAGTCTGAAAAGGTGCTGTATAACACAGAGACCCAATAAGCATGCCAGGAGAGCGACAGACCAACATGACGAGAGTGAGCCGAATTCTCATAAAGGGATTAAAGAGAGAGGAAGAGAGAGAGAGAGAAAGAGAGAGAGACAGACAGAAAGAGAGAGAGAGAATAAAGTGAGAGAAAGGAGAGAGAGAGAGAGAGAGAGAGAGAGAGAGAGAGAGAGAGAGAGAGAGAAAGGAGGTGGTGAGGAGAACTGAAGTGTGATGTTTGATGTATGCCGGTTTGGGATTTGCGCACATTACGGCAGATTTCATGGGCCTCCATTTTGGGGTGTGTTAAGGGCATGCTCCCTGGCGTTCATCTCGAAGAGCTTTGGTAATACTCTGCTTTGTGACACTCCAAACATCCTTATGACAAAAATGCAACATAATCCATGCAGCTACATATATCAATAGGACTTTTGCAAACTCTGTCAGTGACTCTTTAGATAGAGGTGGAGGGGGTAGAGAGTGAGGGAGTACGGGTGTTGTTAAGACAGTGGGAAGAATTAGACTTGTTAGTCTACTGCTCTCTCCATCATTCCTCTTTCTCTCTTTCTCTTCTTTATCAATCTCTCCTTCCCTCTGTCTCTCTCCTTGTCTTTCACTTCCACATTTCTTTTCCAATCAATCTCTCTTAACTTCTCTTACACTCTTTCCTTGTTTTTGTTTCTCTGCCTCCCTCACTCTGTGTGTTGCTCCCACTGTCATTCTGTCTTCCTCATCTACATTTAAGCAACATAAAACAAGTGGGAGAGGGTGTGGTTCGGCTGCTGCAGGCATGAAGCCGAAGGCTGAGTTCCATAGGTAGGCACACCCATGAGAATATCCACAAACAACCTTAAAACACGAGTGTTATATTGCTTTTATAAACAATTCCATTGCCAACACAGTTAGTTTATAGACAGAATTTTTAAATTCTGTTTTGAAAGTTTTACTTAATTATTTTAGTTCACTCCAGTCTCCGCTCCACAAAATAACTCCAGTTACAGTTGACAGAGTCTGTGGTTGCTATGCAACGCGTCTACGTATATATACACATTGATTTGGACATTCCCCTGTATTGTGCAAGCGCTGAGATATGGTTGTTGTTGTAGTACGAACTAGGCCTAATGCACAGCTGCTGTCTTGCAGTCATGGATGGGTAAAGTCTGCCATAGCTTATACATTCACTTGATTTCATGTATTTTGCTTTTGTCTCTCGCTTGTTTATGAACTAGATTGAACATTGTGATAAATTGTTACAACAACCTTACACTGTATTACATTGTTACAACAGCATTGTATCTTTTGCCGAGTGATTATTAACTGAGTGATTATGGTACATTGTGGGATATTCTCAGTTCTAGTGACACGTAGAATGCGTCAGAAATTGCTAAACAGTTCAACGTTCAGAAGAGCATTCAAACCCCAGTCACAGACCTGTCAACCTTGTGACGCCAACAAGATAGACTCAGCCATACTCATGCCATACTCGCCATACAAGCAAGGAGGAAGGGCTCAGTGGATTGCCGTGTCAGCTACAGTCCTGGGTACCAAAGCACTAGCCTCTCTCTGCCGGCTGCTGTGGCATAATGGTTAGGGAGTTGGTCTTGAGATCAGAGGGTCACAGGTTTGAATCCCATACCAGTAGGAAGAATGTGCTCTGCTGCACCCTCATCCATGGCTGAAGTGCCCTTCAGCAAAGCATTTAACCCCACATGGCTCCAGGGACTGTACCCTTTACCTAAAATAACCGTAAGCCGCTCTGGATAAGAGTTTCAGCTAAGTGTAATGTAATGTAATGTCTCGCTGTGAGCTATATGCTTCTCTCCCCATTCTCCCTCTGAGCTACATTATCTGCAGCATCCAGCCAAGCGATGCACACAGGACAATGGACTATCTAGTCTCTTACAGCCCTCATTTACAGAGAACACTGCTCCTAACACAATGTCAACACGACACAGCCACGGGCAAACACCATGTCCTCTGCACGAAGGGCAACTTGCACAAAACATTAAAGCTGCCGAGCCGAGAGACAAATACATGGCTAACAATCTCAGAGAGCTCTCGCATTTCTTTATTCTGTTTGCTTTGAGCAGCCTATTTCACTTTTCCTTTATTTAAGCTCAAGGTTAATAAAGTATCAAGGTTTTACTATTGGCACTGCATTCTCTTATTTTGTTTGGTTTTAGCAGGCCATTCCATTTTCCCTTATTTAAGCTCAAGTTTACTTAAGTTTCACGGTTAAAGATTGCCGTATATTAGTATTTAGGTTTTCTATATATATAAATATACATAAGGAACCTGTTATTTTCATTATTGACACTGCATTTGGTTACTGCTTCCAACTAAATTGTAATACATGTATGCATTGCTTGTCACTCTTGTGAATACAGTACATATGCATGTTCTATCATGCTGAACGACACTGCTGTTTGGTAAGTTGGTAATTCCCCTGCAAACACCATACTAACATATTGGACTGTGCTTAGATTGTGTGCGTGCTCCTGAAAAGTTTGTTTTGTCTCTCACATGCTGAGGGGCTTTTGTAGGTTTCATCCCAACATTCTCTTTCTGAATCCTTGCCAGGCTTTTGTAAGTACATAGCTCCCACACCATGATAACACCAAGCCTATATGAGACAACCAAGCACCAAATGGATGTGCAGAGGTAGAGCCTTGCAGCCTGCCAAACCCCAAACCTGGAATTAAAGTGTACTGTATGCTGTCCAGATCACCCCATCTTTCACAACAGGTCTCTTTCAGGACACTCGTTGTTTTAATGCCATCTTTTGTGTGTGTGTGTTTGTAGGCCCACAAGGACCACATCATGGTAATTTATTTAAATTGCATGGTTAGATTATTTTGTGTCTTCAGCACATTGTCTGCATAAGTGATAATCCTGTCTGAAATTTCAAGCTAAATATATGGGGCCAATCATGTTTTTAATTTTTGGTGCTTATGAATCCTGCAGACTGAGAGAAGAACAAGAGGGAATCAGCATTTCTTGGATGCTGCTAATCTCTTTCATATGAAAGAGCAAAGCGGACTGAACCTTGCACAACGTCTTGGAGCTGGAGCAAGATAAAACTACACAGGGCTAAGCAAACTCTCTCAGGAAAAAAAACCCTGTTGCAAAGAAAATGGGTTCTCTTATAGATAACACAACTCTGCCATCTGCACTCAAATACAGATGAGGACATAATTGCCAAAAAATCGCTGATAGATACATAAATTAATTTCAATCAAAACCTACCCCCCCCCCCCCCCCTTCTTGTTCACATTAGCAACAGAGTTAGAGAGTTGTTTTTCACAATAAAAAAAGGCAAATAGAAAAAGATAGCAGCAACTACGTACTTATACTATGACAGGAATGACTAATTAGTTTCTACTGCCTTAAAGATATGTAGCGTAGCGTGGCAAAGAGCTCTGACCTTTGACCAGGAGCTCAGCGTAGTTGGACACCCCTGCGCCCCTGGCAGAGAGCGCAACGCAGCGGTAGAGGTCCTGCTCGGGCTTCTGGACGTTGTCCAGCTGGAAGGAGGCCACGAAGCGGCGGTAGTTCAGGTGCTTGACCGAGGTGGAGGTGGTCACTCTGCCATTGTGGCGCTGAGAAAGGGTTGGGGGTCAGGGTGGGGTTGGGGGTGGTGGAATGAGGCGGGGTGGAGAGGGGTCAGAGAGGACAACATGAATCACATACCACAAAGGGAAAGAGAGACGGAGAGAGAAAGAGAGAGAGGCAGAGAGGGCGTGAGAGAGAGGGAGAGAGAGAGAGAGAGAGACATCAGAGGAAAGACAACCTGCTGAAACACAGATGGCCCTGGGACAACTAAGACATCTCCGCTCTGAGACCTACAACCTATATAGCCACTCTTGCGCGCACACGCACACGCACACACACACACACACACACACACACACACACACACACACACACACACACACACACACACACACACACACACACAGACTCTCTCAGCACCATAGGTCAGGTGATCCCATCCATATGTATGTTAGTTACTCATTCTAATGCAATCCGAATCCTCCCATACATTAATCTACATAGCAACTCATCCATACAGTAAGTAATGGGCAGCAAATGGCTCATTGTACAGTATGATTTCTACTGAGCTTGACACGGGCGGAAATGCTACTCAACTATTAGTGATAGTTGTAGCCATGGGTCCTGTGTGCTCCCAGGGGTGACAGCAGCTCTCTGCCCTGCCTGATGATCTGCTCTTTATTCAGCTAGTGCCAGAGGCAGGAGAACTGTGCTGGGTGCTTTTGAGGGCACGTTTTAGGAGAGCAGAGAGAGCGCAGGGGGAGCACATGGTCCACTAACTCAGAGGTGCGTTTAAATTTGGCGATAAGAAGAGAGGCGAACATTCTGAGGTGAATGCCTCGTCTTCGAATATTTTACATTTTAATGTGTTTTGTAGAGGCGTTCAAATAATTCAGTTTGAACTATAACCCACAGTGGAATGTGCATTTTCTATATTTTTCAATACCAAAAGCTACCTTTTCGGATCCTCTCTGTAGGTTCAAGCTACCTCCCCAGATCATCTGTGTATGTTCACAGGAAATTCAAAGAAAGTCAAGTAAAAAAAGTTCTAAAAGTTTGCTTGCTTCGCCTCCTTTGTTTGCTACTGTGAAAGCACTGTGGGTGGACACTGCAATAGTGAAAAATGTGAATGACACAGCTGGATGGAAGACATTAGAGGAATCAGAACAAGACTTTCAGCAATGTCACACTAGAACATTTTTAATTCCAAAAATACGAACAAACAACAGACAAACAATAAGATCGACAATAAAAGTTGTAGAACTCCAAACAGGTGTGGATTGCTAGGCTATGGCACAGTATGTCTGTGTGCTGACTATCTCTGGTTACGCTTAAACACAGACTAGGGGGGCCAGCCACTCCCCCCACCCTGCACATGCCAGAGACAGAGGTGTGATTTTGGCCGGGTTGTGATTGTGTCTGTGGGGATAATGAGTGTTTATGCACATGGCGCTACTGTCCTGGAAAAAGCCAGTGAGACCTCACAAACACTCATCCTGCAATTTCATGGGGTCATAAGAACCACATTGAAAAACTCATTAGATAAATCATGTCTGTGTTTGTTGTTCTTCTTCTTCTCTCTGTCTCTCTCTCTCTCTCTCTGATTGTCTGTCTGTCTCCAGTTGTTTCTCTTTCTCTCTCTTTCTCTGCCTTTTGTAAAAACAAAAAAGTCTTCTCAAATTAACTAAAGACATTGGGAAAACACAGTGAAGGTGACCCATGATCTTTCACAGATGACCTTTTCACACTGAAATAATTAATTTGCTAAAAGGTGTGTGAAATATTATGTAGTAATTATGTATTTTGTAATAATATTTATTATGTAATAATATATAATATGTAACATGCAATAAATAAACCAGTAAAACAACGGATCCAGCCTTATCAAAACAGGGTTGCAGGGTTATGTTGGACCTTTGATAAGCCTTGATAATGGACCTTTTTGATCTGTATACCTGAACACCTCCTACACCCAATGTCAAGGTTCATATCCTTTGTGATTGTGGCCACTAGTTTGCTTTTATCTCCATCCTGACATGAGCACTGCTGTACGTCCTTCATGGGCACAAGACAGGGAGTAGGATGGAGAGGAAAAGGACAACATAATCTCCAGGACTGCCCATGGTCAGGTATGTATTGTGTGTGCAGCATGTATTTACTGACCTTGTGTATTTGCATAAGGTAATGTGCTTCATTGAATAATAATGCAATTGGCCTTGCTGCACATGTAATGCTGCTGTGGGTTTTTCTAAAGCCTTTTTGTTGCGATGTATAATTAGTTCACAGGCAGATGTGAAAAGCCAGTACAAAACCCACCATTTTTTCTTCAGCCTCTGTAATTACAGGTTGTGAGGCTCATTTCTCCCACGTTGACCAAACACAAGCAAGTACACCAATTACATGTGGACTGACGGCAGGACACAAGCACCCCTAAAGCTTCAAATAAGGCCTGGTCCACATGTTCACAGGTTTTATTCATTCAAATGTAGCTTTTCAGAAAAAAGAACAAAAATAAACGACTATGCCTTTTCAGAAAAGCTTGTCTGAAACAGGGTAAGAGTTTGTAAGGGTTTTTCATCAGGTACTGTATCACTAGTGTCACTTTGATGCTTCAAGCCACTGCTCCTAATTTCAGTAATTATGACTTCAGTTCTTGGGTAATACAACCCAGACCTTGCTTGATTCCTGGCATGACTCGATTTTTTCTGAGCGGAACATTCAAGAATTCTAGAATGTGTACTGACAGGCTGATGGATGGCCAGCAAAAGCATTCTTGATGGCTTCTTCTTCTCCCATGAAATAAAAGCTGCTCTGCTCTGCTCTGCTCTTTTCCCTGTGTCCTTGTAACAGCGAGACTCCCTGCTACCGGCTGTTGTGAGACCGAAGGACAGCTGAGAACAATTACCTCCATTATGCGCATGGGCAGCGGGCATCACTGCAAAGCATGAGCTTGCCCTTGTGGAGTGCACTGGATGCTGCTCCATCACAGCAGACTCATCAAGCTTGTTTTGACACAATGCTGTTGTCGGCAGAGCTTTAGCAGCCCCTGGACACATGTCATATTTGCTCTCGTTTTTTTTGCTGTCATTTGCTCGTACTGCTTATCAGTTTATCTAATTAAAAAAGTAATGGTACTTTGCCAGCTTTCACATTTTTTACTGTGTGTGTGTGTGTGTGTGTGTGCGTGTGTGCGTGCGTGCGTGCGTGCGTGCGTGCGTGCGTGCGTGCGTGCGTGCGTGCGTGCGTGCGTGCGTGCGTGTGTGTGTTGCAAAAACTCAGTTAGGTCTTCAACTGTTATGTGCTGACCCAATGCTAATTTACACCTGTTATCAGTCACATATGCATGTACAGTGCCGTAATAATGGAAAGGCACAAGTGTGCGTGCGCACACACACACACACACACACACACACACCAACACTGTTACGTCCCTCTGCACACCCACTGGCCTTGCGTGGCAGTGCAACAGCCTTTGGGTCGTGATTGGGACTCAATCAGCTAATCAGTTACACCTGTGTCTGTGGCTATAAAAGCCCTTGACTGTCTCTCTCTCCCTAAAGCTCTCACCATGCTCTTGCTTTTTGTTGTTGCTTGTGTTGGTGTGGGTGCTCATCTCCACATTTGTTTTGGATTTGACCTGGTTATTTATTGCCATTTTGTAACACTCTGTTGTCCGTCTCCATTTTATGTTGCAGCCTATGAGCCAGGTCGTAACACACACTCACACACACACACCACACATGCATGTACACAAATCTCAAATTCACACTAGAGCCATGCATGTTAAGTGTCACCAGACAGACTCCGTGAATGCAAACTCAGACTCACTCACCTCCAGGAGGAAGGCCTCTGTGTCCGTGGGGCGGCCGGACGCCACGCACTGGAAGGAGGCGTTCTGGCCCACATTCACCTCCATGTCTCCCAGCCGAGAGAAGTGGGGAGCTTTATCTATATAGGGGGGAGGGGAGGCGAGAGCAGAAGAGGGATGTTAAAAACATTTCATCCCTTAACCTCTGCAACCACACACACACACGCATGTACTCACACAGGCATCACATGCGCGTGCGCACGCACATGCACGCACACACACACACACACACACACACACACACACACACACACACACACACACACACACACACACACACACACACACAAGCCCAAATACGGAGTTTTCCATAGGAAACAAATCCAACATATCCAAGGGGCTGGAAGTTATGATTGATTACCTAGTGTGCTAATTAATGAAGTGGAGTAGTGTGCTGCACTCCTCTGTATAGCATTTTCAATTATGAATGAACACTATTCATTATTAATGAATAATCATCACTCATTTACTGCAAATAACTAATCATCACTCCAAACCGTATTTCTATTCATTTCTTATGACATTACTTAATTTCATTACCACACTCCCATCTTCAAACTTTTGCTTCACACAGAAATGTCAAAACATTCCAAAAGGACTGGGGCAGTGGCTTTTGAGTGGTGGTAGTGTGTGTGTGTGTGTGTGTGTGTGTGTGTGTGTGTGTGTGTGTGTGTGTGTGTGTGTGTGTGTGTGTGTGTGTGTGTGTGTCTGTCTGGGAATTGGAGGAGAGTAAGGCTGGGTCATGGGGTATTGGGGCTTCTTTCAGCATACACAAACATTAGGCATTCTGCTACTGCAGGGACTACAAGGCTGCTACGTTTGTATACATTTTATTCCATTTATTTTGTATATTGCTTTATTATGTCTGGGTTGTGATTCTGTCTGTCTGTCTGTCTGTCTCTATCGCAGGAGCATTCGGGTCATAAATAGCGTCCTATTCCTGTGCAAAGGTAGACCTCATAGCTGATGCTTACTGCTGTAACATGACATGAGTGCCGGACAAGCATTGTTTTACATTACATTACACTTAGCTTATTATTATTATTATAGTGATACTGCGTTGTTGCATCACGCAAGAGCACGCATGCAACGGGGCATTGCGTGATTGCGTCATTGTTATTATTATTATTATTATTATTATTATTATTATTATTATTATTATTTTATTTTATTAATGTGGCAGTGGAGGCTGGGATTATTATTATTTTATTTTATTAATGTGGCAGTGGAGGCTGGGAGTGGTTAGCGTGGGTACTGGTTCAGCACAGGACATTAGTAAGGTGGTGGAGATTAGTGCAACCTAGGGCTGTTTGTGCAGAGAAGGATGGGCACCCCAGACCAGCAGATGGCAGTAGTGCGTTTAGTGGGTCAATAGAAACACAGAAGAAGAGGTTATAAATGGCAGCCATTACACACATGGGCAGCTTAGAATCAGGCTCTCTGGGATCGTGCGGTGTATTGGGATACAGAGTGGCCAAGTTTCCCGGGGTTTTGCGGTGTATGGAACACAGGATAGCTGAGCATTAGACACCATTAGATTCAAGAGGTGTATACATTTAATGTTAAGTCAGCGGGTAGAATCGGGACCTCTCGCTAGTGATGGGCTATAAAGCCCTAAACAAAGCTCCAAACCAATTTCCTTATTGTGCCGAATCATGGGTCGCAGCCTCGAACCACGAGAGACCAACAAAAAAAAAAAGCGAAATCTGTGTTTTTGCATTCTTTATTCAAGTGTCAATAAGCTATCATTGCTGCGTGTTGACTTCCTCATTTCTTGAATTAAAGGTGATTTTTTGCGTCTTAGTTCACTATATTATGCCTAAAATGGGTCTCACGCTGCATTGCCTCACTTTAGCAAACACGTTAGAGGGAAAGGTCGCACAGTAGGGAGCTTCTTAGACACGTCGTTCTGGCGCAACTTGTCTCCCATCCACATATCAACCACACATGTCGCTGCTTAGCTAGAATATCGTCAGTAGCCAGCCTATGCACCTATTCTACAGGCAGTTGTGGTCAGCACCTGATCAAGTTGCCACTTAAACCACATTCCTTTGTAAGCTTAATGATTTATAAATTTAGGTTTAATAACATTATATCAAAACTGCCAACTTTAGACTTATTTAAGAAATTAGCCACACCGTTTGAAAATGCTTTGCTGAAATAATGACAAGTTTGCAACACAAACACATGTGGTAGCCTACTATTTTATTTAAAGATTTACTTCGTGGTCAGAGTGTAATTATTATTAGGCTATTATTTTTATCATTATTATACATTTCTTATTATTGTGCATTTGTGACATCATGCTAAATGCATTAGAAATTAATTTCTGATTAGAAATCGCTATTAGAAGAAGCATCCCGTCAGAAAACACACGTTTCAGACAGTTTTGCAAGGCTACAACAACCCATAAAGCGCTACTGTGGTTGGAGGAGTTGAATCAGGTTCCAATGCGGTCACGTGGTATGTTCAAAAATGAAGCTTCATTTGTCATCAGTCACGTGATTTTATTGTAACAACACAAGCCCCAACACCGTGGCTTCATCTGGCACGCCCTCTTTGCTCGACGCAAGCTCCAATGCCTTACTTCAGATGTCCCATCACTACCTCTCGCCACTTTAAGCCAGAGATACGGGTCAGTTCTCTGAGGTTCTCTCCTACTGGTAAGTGGCAACAGACAGTTTATTATTATTATATAACAGTCACCCATAAAAGGATCAATATGTGATTATTACTGTATTACTATAACTGAGCATTAGTCACCATTAGATTCAAGAGGTGTATACACTTAATGTTAAGTAAGTGGGTAGAATCGTCTTTAGAACTAGCATTGGCAGGGTTGTTTGTGTAATGGCATATGCGATAGTGACTGCAAAGTGATAGTATTTGTGGTAAAATGGTGGTAAAGTGCAAATATTCGATAATAAGTCCTAATTGGTAAGTAAGCAGGTCATTTTGGAAGTAAATTGTGGTGGTAGTTAATTTTGTAAGTAAAACTTTGGAAGTCGTGCAAACAGGTGGTAATGAACAGTAGGTAGTAAATTTTGGAAGTAAACTTTGGTTGTAAGTGAATTGAGGAAGTACATTTTGGAAATTTGGGTAGCAGGTAGCTGAACTGTGGACACACACTAAAGGATTGATCACCTTTAGTGGGGCCGCCTCAGGGGAGGGTGTACAGTGAATAAAGGCCCGAAACACCCGTTGATCCTGAGGTACACTGCTGAGGATGTGTCCCACATAGTGTATGGATAATTGTAATGGCTGTAGTTAGGAAACTCGAGCAAAACATGGGGTTGAAATAGACCTTAATTAACCAGCAAGGGGTTTGGCATTTTCATTCATCAAATAATCCCTTCTGGCATGGAGTCACTTAATCAATGTTAACAGCTTCATGGCAAAAATGAAGTGTCAACTTGACTTCAGGATAACCCTACAGCTAAAAGTTTTCTGGTTTGATAGTGGTATGTTTGTGCTGTCCATGGAGAAATAGAGTGCATTGTTATTTTGCTGTACATGTAGCTGAATCGGAAAGCAAAATTACAAAACCACATAATCTTACAGTTTTTCTCCATTGGTTTGGCTCATTTCTTGAAACAGAAATGGCATTCTCAAAATAACATGGACAAATCCCCAAACCACCTTGCAATTGTTCACAACAGAATGGCATTTCTCATTGATTTTATAAAATTGCAAATATCTCAGTATGTGTCTCAAGTGTATCAGTGCATCTTTGCAAATGGTTATGTACAGGTAGCCTACAGTTAGCAAAGTAAGCCCACATTTTCCAAATAAATAGAGCAAATTCCAAAAAAAAAAATTGAGCACATTTTCCAAATAAATAGATCTGAGCTGTGTGCAAGGACATCACAGGGGATCAGTGTAGGGGATGGTTGAGACATCTGCACCGTTTCTTCCCTCACTCCATGACAAGGGAAAATATCCTCTTCGATGTGGACGAAAACCTACAGGGCCAAACAGAGAGCAGAGCATGGATGGCCAGGAGGATAAGGATGGTGGCCCGGAGAGGGAGGGTGACGACAGTGCCCAGTGAAAGTGTTACTGTAGTTTACAGCACTGTAGGCTAGATAGAATTTTTCTTGTTTTTGTTTGTGTTATTTTGTACATGTACAGAATACTATATTTTCTTTTTGTATACTCAAATGTATGGAAGTTACTTTATGTGTGTAAATAAAAATGGTTACAATTTCCTTGGCAGTATGAGTGTAGTGTGTGATGTCAAACTTCGGAGGCTGCTCTTACTGTGAAATCCTTTTTTTCAGTTTTACACATAATTGTATACTGTTAGCTAGACCTCTGCCATAGTGCCAAAGCATCTAGGCATTTTGGCTTGCTGTGCTTTCACAATGCCAAAGTGACAATGCATTTTGGGGGCACTGACTATATGAGAAAGGAATTTATTTTTGACACATGGGAGCGATATGAGCTTTGCAGGTGATCCATGGTGTTTTGGCAAAACACTAAATTAATGCAAATGAGCCAAAGCAATTGAGAAGGATCTTTGCAATTTTGATGGTACTGACTCTTTATTTGAGAAAGGAACCTCGTTTTGAAGCATGTATGAACACTTTCGGGAGAGATATGAGCTTTTGCTAGTGAGATGTAATGTTGCACAAACCTGTAAGACTGTTTGGCCAAATTATCTTACAGTTTTAAGAATGTCATTTCTGTTTCAAGAAATGAGCCAAACCAATGGAGAAAACCTGTAAAGCAACACTAAATCACTTTTCCTCTTCGATCGCCCTACAGGTTGGAAGCAGAAGTGTTTCTTATGTCTCATTTGAACTACAGAAGTGACCCGCTTTTGCAAACTTGCACGGTGCAGTTATAGCCCATGGAGGGCGGCAAAGCAAATTCAGAAGTGCCTTTCACCTTGTTACAAGTTGATGAACCACTGAAACAATTTTGGAAACATTATTTCAAGGTTGAAAAAAATATGTTTTTGTGTTGCTTAAAAGGTCTGGTGGTTCCTGCACTGCAGTGGAAAAGCACCAGCCTAGAGAACCTCACAGTGGGGCAGTTCAGCGTAAAGAACCTCACAGTGAGACAGTTTCTGGAAATGCTGAAGCCCCTACAGACTCCAGCGACCCCCTGCATAAGGACAGGAAGCACCTCCTGTAGTCTGATGAGGTCTACTCCAGTGCTCCAAGCACACTGATTGTCCATTCATCATTACCCACCAGCCCCATAAGGGCAGCCATGTTGATTTGGTCACCTCTGCCCCACTGCCTGGGGGAAGGAGCCGATGCTAAGACTCCCCCTGGTGTGGAGGGGGAGAGACCATAACTCTGAGACCATAACAGCACAGTTATTATTTCTCCTCTTCCCCAAGATAAACTTGAAACAGAGAGACCTTTTTCTCTCTTCTTTCTTCTTCTTCGCCATGAGTTGCTGTGACATCTACAGAGACTTTTTCAGAGTGCTCCATCACCGCGAATCAATATGCAAAACAAACATTGCCTGAATACAAACCAGAGATGCACTCTGCTGTGAGAGAGAGGCACGGCCTGAATTGCAGTAATCAGTCCAGTCTGAGGCATGGTTGTGAAAGCATCCATCCAGATTGAAAAGGACGTGTCATAAATGAATGACTACACAGCTACGCAAAGTCAGCAGGAGCCTTTCACCACAGGGGACCTGTCAGCAAGTTACATGACCGCCCCTCGCAGACTCCAGCCCGGCGCCACCAAGACTGCAGCCCGGCACCACCAACACTCCAGCCCGGCACCACCAACACTCCAGCCCGGCACCACCAACACTCCAGCCCGGCACCACCAACACTCCAGCCCGGCACCACCAACACTCCAGCCCGGCGCCACCAAGACTCCAGCCCGGCACCACCAACACTCCAGCCTGGCACCACCAAGACTCCAGCTCGGCACCACCAAGATCTAAGAGGCTTAAAAGATGTGCCTGTTTTTTCATTCTTTTTTGGAGGAATGTGGGAGGCACAGCTGGCACTACAAAGCCAACTGAGGTGCTGCCTCCTCATTCCAGCCCAAATAACTGCATGCAAAGACTGCGCTTTGTGATAATAGCAACCTGTGGTGGCAGTCAATATGGAAACAGTGGCATACAGAGCAGCCATGGCTGTTAAAGGGTGCATGCTGGTGGGAGTTCATAAGTTTCTATTTTGATGAGGGACAGGAAATTGTATGTGTATTTATTTATTTGTTTTTACTTTTTAAGTCAATGTTAAACTGTCAGCTGCATGTTAAACACTTTCATCACATGAATTTCCCTCCTCTTGAGGATAATAAAGTGGACTTTGACTTTGACTGTAGGTGAGAGTGCACCATGCAGTGAGCTGTTTGCCAGCACTGCTGGTGCGTGTGTATCCCACAGCCCCGTCTTGGTGTTTCTCATGCATGCTGAGATGCCCCTGTGGAGGGCTAGTGCTGGGTGGCAAAATGGAGGAGGATTTGTTGGCCTTGTTTGTGCAGACACACACCCTGCACGCTGACACACACACACACACACCCTGCATGCTAACACACACACATCCTGCACGCTGACACACACACACCCCCTGCACGCTGACACACACACACACCCCCTGCACGCTGACACACACACACGCCCCCTGCATGCTGACACACACACACCCTGCACGCTGAAACAGACACACATGCTGCATGCTTTCAAGCCACGGTTGGTCCACACACACACACACACACACATGCACACACACATACCCCTTGCGCACTTTGAGTCCACGGGTGGTCAAGTGTGTCCTGGGGACACTTTCCTGGCTTGGCATCGATTCATAATTCCTGTTTTATCCTGTGCAACCACGCACACATACACACACACACACATACATACACACACGTACATGCACACACACACACACACACACATACACACACACAGGCGCGCGCACATGCACACACGCACACACACGTACGCACACACACAGAAACAGACAGACAGACAGACACACATACACACACAGATGCACGCACACAGACAGACACACGTATGCACGCATGCATGCACGCAGACACCCATGCACACACGCACACACACACTCCCACTGCAAACCAAAGTGGCTCATACCCCATCTAGGAGTAACAGATTTACTATGATGAAAGGCAGAGGATTTCTCTTTTGGGCAACCAACTCAGATATATTTTACTGTGGCAGACTCTATCCCCTGGCATCTTCGGAATGCCAAATATGCTGTATGACTCACTGCAAACAGGCTCTTGTGAAGAAAACACAAGCATCAGGTCTGAAGAACAAAACTAATGGGCCTGATTTTGTCATCATTTTCAGAGCTTAAACTTTCATTGTCCCCTCCTCTCTCCTTCTCTTCTCCTCTCCCTCCCTCCCTCCTCTCTTTTTCTTCCTCCCTCCTCCTCTTTCTATCTCCATCACTCACCCTGCCAAGTGGCTATTTCCACCGTCTGGCATGACGCCCGCCCAGACAATGTGCCCAGCTCCTGATGAGAGCCTTAATTATTTAATGGGCACGGGGGGGTTTAGACGATGCCATCTGCTGCGCACAGGAAGTGTGTGCGTGTGCATGGGCGGGGGGAGGGGGGATATGTGAGTGGTGTGTATGGGTGTGGGTGTGGGGGAGAGTTGGGCAGTGACGGGGGAGGCTCTGAGTTTTGATGCTGTTCTGAGGCCTCTGTCCCAGAGCATCTGGCGAATCGGCGCTTTTAAAGCGAGTTTTATTGCTGCGTGCGCCCAGGCAAAACTTTGTTGGCTCTCCTCCGCTGAAATACCTCTGAACATCCACCATCCACTTTTATCATCCATGAGACAGGGGGGGGGGTACTCTACTGAAATGGCTTCACAGTTTGCACAGTGCAGGGGATGGGGGTCCCTTCTGCTTGTGTGTGCAATGTGCCAGCATCCCACACCAGAATATCGTTCAGATCGCATGACTGAAAGACTGACACTGCAAAGGCAACCTGCTGGGATCAACCAGGGAGTGTGGAAGTTTAGTTTGAATCAGGCTTAACCGAAGCCACCCAAATATTTGCAGCAGGCCCAGAGCCAGGTAGCTCATCCTATTTGTGCAGGTGTCAAAGTGAGTAAAGAGGAGGTGATTTCATCGGTGCTAAAGTTGGACATGAAACACACTGATGAAACTTGGAGATTGCACTGTTAATCTTATCAGGACAGAGGAAGGTCACTGTATCCTTGATCTCTCAGCCTTTCATGCTTTGATTATTACTACTCTATCTTTCTCTCTCTCTCTCACACACACACACACACACACACACAGTTTTGTCTCTCTTTCTCCATCTCTTTCTTACATTACATTACACTTAGCTGACGCCCTTATCCAGAGCGACTTACAGATATTTATATTTATACAGATATTTAGGTTTCAGTTACAGTCCCTGGAGCAGCGTGGGGTTAGATGCCTTGCTCAAGGGCATCTCAACCATGGGTTCGAACCAGCAACCTTCCGATTGCTGGACTAACTCCCTAACCACTAGGCCACAGCTGCCCACAACTCTCTAACAAACATTCAAACACAAGCATACACACACACACACATACACACAGAAGTTTCCCCTTGTCTCCCTCTGTCTCTCTCTCTCATACACAAACACACAGACACACACCTGCACACACAAACACAGACACACCATTCTCTGTCTCTCTTTCCCCATCTCTTTCTCTAACAAACACACGCAAGCATTCACACACACTGCACCATTCGTTTCATTGTTTTTCTGACCATCTCTGTGGAGCGCTAAGTGGTATCTGGCACAAGAGACTTCATGCATGCATGAATAGGAAGGCAGAAGAGCAGACGCAGAGGGCAAAGGGAAGCCCCAGCATACGCCCTCCTTCTGTTGGCTTTTCCAAAAAAGTTGGGAGACAAGGAAACTCAGATGCCATGACAACCATATATCGCATGGCTCTGTGGGAGTACGGCCTTGATGGATGACTGAGGGCAGAAAGCTTGCTTGATTTGCCCTTTTGGGTGAGCGCAGCTCACACAGGCCTCTGTTGGCCTCATGGGGAACGGCTGAGTGTCTGTCCGCATTCCTGAGCCTTTCTAAAGGCATCATCATGTGTGATGCACTCCTCTCCCTGCTGCTCTGGTTCTTTATACACCACCCATTTGGCTCCCACTGAAAGACCTTGTTTTGCAACCAAGGGCTCTCCACTTTAACCTATATTTACACATCGTAGCTTTTCAAAAATGGAGACTGCACAGATCCTCTAAATGTAGAGGAATTTTGTCTGATTTTAAATGGTTAGAAACAATGAGGGACCAAGTGAAAGAATGGCTCAATGACTGACTGTACAGTAACTGCAGGATTTCTTTTTTTTTTTTTATTAATGTATTTGTACTGTTTTGCTTTTTCTGTGGAAAGTCACTGTTAGACACTGGGATCTGGTAGTATAAAACCACCTGTGTAGCACTGTGTGTCTAGGCCACAGATTGCATAGCTGGTTTTCCAGTACTCAAGGGAGAGGAGTCTTGCCCTACATTGGGCACTGAAAACGAGGCGGTCATGGTCAAGCTTGTCCCTCAGCTGCAGAGCACAGTAACAACAACATTTGTACAGTAAAGTGTTGGTAAACAAAGACGAGGATCTCAGAGACCTCAGCATGGCAGATTTTGTCTGTAAACAATTCTCTATTGCACTACTATCCCCATTAACTATCCCCAGTAACAAATATGTACAGTGGCTTATCGGGTATTTAAAAGACTACTTCTCACAGCTAACAAGCTGCCATGCAGGAAGCTGTCATGTGTACATGAAACCATCACACCATCAACAGATGCATACACGGTTACAGTAACCATATATAGAGTATATGGAGAGAGACACATACAGACAACCCCACCGCTAACAAGATTCAGATAACCAACACATTTCATACCCACTGTGACGGGTTAAATGCAGGGTCAATTTTGTTGTGTACACTCTGTGCTGTGCTGTGGTGTGCCGTGTAATCGTGACACTGGGTGCTGTTGGTTTTTTGTTGTCTTAGCCACAGATATCTACATCAACATAACACTACATATGTGGACAACAGTAAAACAAACAAAGAAATCCCTTTCAAACTAAAGTTCATTTTAATCAACATTTTGATCAACACACATTTACGAAATAGTGGGCTTAGAATCAAAAAGGCTTCTATTAGGGGTGGCACGGTCCTGGGAAAAAAAACGAACCGAACAATACGCCTGTTGCGGTGCAATACGCGTGTAGACCGCTGTTCGCCAAAAAAAAACAAAAAAAAGCCGAATGCACGTATGAAACCACGTGGTTCTCTTTCGCGCGAAAGAATTGAAGTGACAGCGGAGTGTGGATGACAAGTGCAAATATGGCAAGTGACAGTGGAGAAGGCATGTCGTACATTGAGGATGCCCCCGCATCATTCAAATCAGGTGTGTGGGAACATTTTGGTTTCCCCATTACATACGATGACGCCGGCAAAAATTTGATTTAGAACTCATGTAGGCTGATAAATGTGAAAGCCTTTATTCACTCCCGGTACAAGAAAAGCGAACGCGTTTTAACCCCTTCCATAAAGTTATGATAAACTCTACCTCTTTGCCAACAGTCACTTTGCCTACATCGGGTAAATAAATTATTAAATGTAGTGACTTATGGACCTCAGTTTTGCCTAGTGCCTTATTGACTAGATTTATCAAACCAAGTAGGAAACACTGAATGACAAGAACGAGGTGGCTATTTTTTATAGCTCGAGTGGCCGACAGCAGACTAGCCATTGATGCTTTTCTTGTATTGAGAATACACCGAAGAAGAAATCTTCAGCAAAATCTTGCTTCTTCCTATTAAGAACATAAAACCTACAACATGTTTGACTGGACAGCGTGACAACTTCACAGGTATTTCAGTTTCTGTGTTTATGTAGGCTAGTCAATGCCCTTGTAGTGCAGATCTGATATGATGCCAATATTGGTAGCTTTCCAGCGTTTGTTTCATGCAGTTGTAAGCGAATGGTAATATTTTGCAGACAGTCGCGAGGTTTTTGAGGTATTCCCTGTGTCAATACATGCATTGATAGCACAGTTGACATGAATTGTATAGCTGTGCCTACAGGTTTCAATGGGATTTTGGCTAAATACGCGCAGAACACGCGCAGAAAAATGACTTTCTATTTTCTAACTGCAAGTAGGTCTCGCCTCTTGCCAGAAAACGTTGACAAACTGATTTTCTTGCAGAAGAATATGAAAATTAAGTGAACAGGGGATGTTTGTTTTAAACAGTGCAGTGATTGGTTTTATTGCAATATTTTATATTGGCTGTATGTGTATTTTGTTATAAATCGTTATATAATACAGTGGAATACAGTGGCAGTGCAAATTAGATAACAAATCCAGCCATATGTTTCAAAACACTGCATTTTAATTTAAAAATAAAATAAAAAATACATCCTCACTGTCAGGAATTAGAAGAGTTTTTGATTCTGTTTTTGTATATAGGTGGTTGGTTGGTCGCCACATAAAAGTTTAAGTTTTAACACACACATCTGTTCAAAAGTAAGCTTTAAGAACTCATTTTCTTTCTTCCAATTATGAAAACTCTGTGGGCCCTATCATGCCGCGGCGCACTGTGCATTCGCGTCGTGCGCATGGTGTCATTACTATTCTGTGCCAGCACACCGTTCATTTTTTCAGGCAAAAAATCACGTTGTCTAGATAGCAGATGACACTGCGCCATCACGGGTGTGTCAGCAAAAAGAAAAGGTGTGGTCTGGCGCAAAGCGTGCCAGATGCTATTATAAGGACGCAAAAATTAAATCCGCCAGTGACCCTGGTCTGTCGTCAGTTGCGCATTGCTGAAAAGCTATTTTATGGGCGCACAACGCATTGGGAGATCGAGAGGGATCCCCCTCTTGATGAGTCGCTGTTAGGTGACGATAGCTATCCACTAAAGGCATGGTTATTAACACATACATCATGCCAACAACAGGGCTTAAAACATCTTCAAGCTCCAAAAAGATGTCCAATTGCATACGACTACGAATCTGATTATTTACTAAGTGCAACGACATAAACACTGATACATATTTTGCAATAATGCACATTCATTGAGCAATCAGTTTTTAATAAACATACATTGTTCATAACCAAAGGAAACACACATTGTTCATAACCAAAGGGATACAGTAAGTGTAAAAAACAGACTTAAATATCCATCCCGGAAGATTAACTGCTCATGCACGAGCAGATCGGTCTTCAAAGTAAAACACTCCTGATGGGAAACACGCCATTGTAATAGCAACAAGCCATGGACAAAGCGCGGCTGCCTTTTAAAGGGAATGAGAGTATAAATTCTGATTGGTTTATTGCATGTTACGCCCCGAACACACCTATGATTAATTAGGTAACTTAGGACCAACCCTTTTGAACCATGCGCCAGGTGCAATGTTCACTTTTCCCGTCGTCAAAATAGCATATTGTCTCGGCAACGCCCCCAAAGCAACTTGCGCGACAGACTTTAGACAATGCGCATATGATCGTGAAAATAGAGCCCTGTGTGTGACAACAGACACCTGGTTCCTCTAGATGCCACAAGATGGCAGCAAACGCTCCTGACACTTTGTATAAATACTGTAGTAAATAAAAAAGCTGTTGAAATCATCCATGTCTTCCCTTCAAAATACTACCTGGCTTTTTATCAGAGATTGTTCATAAAATATGCTTATGTCAACTCAAACTCAGTTTGTGCATGATTATTTCATTCTAACTATAATTTTAACCTCTCTTAAATGCGTAAAAACTATGGTTATTTAAGGTAAATAGTATATGCCCAAATATAGAGTACTTAAGATTAAATTAAAAAAAAAACCCGCAATATGTACCGAACCGCAGACCTCAAACCGCAATACGTACCGAACCGCGACTTTTGTGAACCGTGCCACCCCTAGCTTCTATGTCCTATAGTGAACAGTGACACATTTACATGTAAATAAACTATAGGTGGGCCGTTATCAATGTTAACGTGCTGCGTTAACGTGAGACTCTTATTGGGCGATAAAAAAAAATATCGCCGTTAATCTATTCTCAAAGTTGGGTTGGGAGCTGGGTCTATACTACACAAACTATGATGACTTTCACCAAAGATCTTAGATTCTACAAAGATAAGCCAACATAATACGTTACTATGGGACCAAAATGCCAACAAATTCCTATTTCGAACTCTTACAAAAATAATTTAGTGTGTCTGTAAAGCAAGCTAGCAAGCTAACGAACTAGCTCTAGCTCATTCAAGTGAATGGTAGTAACTATGACAACACCATGTGCTAAACGCTAACAGCGATTGGACTCACCTTGAATTTAATACATTGCTGTAACCCTATAACTTTATATTACTTTTAGAGTTGCCACCCGTCCCGTAAAATACGGAATCGTCCTTTATTTGGCAGTTAAATCTTGCGTCCCGTATTGAACCGATACGCACACATATCAACACTAGCAGCTACATTTAACTGCTACGACCCAGAGCTGTACGTCCTGGTTCTCTCCCTCCTATGTGTGTGTTCCAACTAACTCTTCCTTCCACTCTCTGTCATCATGTTCTATGTGTCTGTACCTGGCTGCCTGCGTGCGTATGTTGTCACGGTTGCTTAGAGACAGACAATGTACACCGTCCCTGATCAAAAGACTGGCATTTTTAAAAAAAAATGTTCGCTGCACCAGCATCCGTGACTCCACCGCGTCCTCAAAAACGCAAACGTCTTCAGAAATACAGGATATGATGTTATGCTTGTCATTTGTTTAATTGTTTGTTTGAATGAATGATCATTTATCCATCTACAAAGGCTAATTTTTTCATCCTCGACATTGTAAATAACAGTAACCGCTGCTAGTTAACACTGATACAAGTTAGCGTAACTTCTTTGATGCTATTGTGTTTCAGAACGAACTGTTGTCATGGGGTTAGAAAAAAAACGCTCGGTGCTTTTTTTGGGGGAAAATCCTGCCGACTTTTTATCTTAATCTTATCTCTGGTCAAGTGTTTTTGCGACTGCCAATGTGAACACCCCCTTAATCTCAGCTGCACGCACACACACACAGCAGTAAATAGATGGTTGTGGTCAAATTGGGCTGTATGTGGCCCTTGAACATAAAATTTGACTTTGACACCCCTTCTCTAAGCACTCTTAGCACTTAGAAATGAGAGCTTTTCCAAAGTATTTTTTCTTTATTATCAAGTTTAGTTCTTTCAGTCAACTGTTGTAGAACATGGATCAGAACCACGGAGATTTTATGATGGGTAGATAGGAGTCTATGAAAATGTCATTACTCTGTTTATTCTATAGCTCTGAGCCACGTACCTGCCTTACCATACACATTCACTGACAGTCAGAAAACACACAACATTATTATTATACATTATTATTATTACCACACAACATTCCCATTATAATAGTGATAAATAAATACATACAAAGGCATACAAAGCCATACATACATACATACATACATACATACATACATACATACATACATACATACATACATACATACATACATACATACATACATACATACATACATACATATATACATACATTTTCTGAATTAAGTTAAGGGAAGGAGTAATGTTTTGCACTTTCTTGTTTTCTGCATTCTTGAATAAGCAGACTTACATGTTCACATGTGTTTTTGTTGTTTTTTGTTCTCTTTTTTCCTCTCTAAGTAAAAATGTCCCCAAGGTTCACAAAGAGAGTCCCTACAGCAAGGACAGTTATGCACTTAAGTTAATAATTAAGTTCTCAATTAGTTTATATTTTAAAACTTCACTGTTACCCACTCATAGAACATGCATTTAATCGGTTGTATTTTTAAGTAAGTTGTGTGCATATGGCACTTTGTTATATGTTTTCCTCATTCTGTATTAAACTGCGATTTAAGTAAGACTTTTAATGTAGACAATTAGCAGCACTTTGTATGCAACAATGTTACACAATAAAGAATGTGTTCACTGGCAGTAAAGCATTTCAAACTTTAAGTATGAGTAATTGCTTTCTTGATCACCCCTTTAATTAAAATACCTACAAAATAAAACATAGCACTGCGGCGGGCACCTCACCCCAAATAGTCCTGTGGTGGTCATGGCCCCAAGTACCTGTGGTGGGCGTCCCTTATTTTCATTTCTGAAAGGTGGCAACCCTAATTACTTTGTCTGCTTACACTATAACCAGTAACAGTATCTAGGTGGGTGTTAGTGAGTAAAGTGACAGCTTTCAATTTAAAACATTACGTTAGTGTAGTTCGCTAGCGTTAGCGCGCTAACAACCACATAGTAAGTGGTTGCTGCCTGACCCGAAATAAAGCTAATTTAAATAAAGCTCAAAATCCAAACAGTAACAACTTACACTATTAGGCTTGAAATTATTACAAATAGTTGCGGATTGTGACACATGATTCCAAAAAACCCTTAACAACTCCAGAAAAGCGTAATGACCAATTTATTAGTAAAACTCCACATGTGTCCTATTCATTTCAATGAAACGAACCTAGAATCTGCTCTGCACTGCATAAAGGGGAATTTCCCCCCCTCCCCCTTGCGAAAATAGAACACGGAAGCAAACGGTTGTTGTCGACTCTCCCTCCCTCAACACTCTCTGCTTTCACCTTGATATTTTAGCGCGGATGCATACCTACCTATATATTTTAGCGCGGATGCCTTCGGCAGAATTCAAATTAGCCATTTTAATCTAGATTAATCTAGATTAATTTTATGATTACAGCGAGATTAATCTAGATTAAAAAAAATAATCTATGCCCACCACTAAAATAAACATAGTCACACTCACATACACACAATCACAACCATGAACACACACATGCTCAAGCACGCTTATATACACACCAAAAGCAATCAAACACATAACATCTTTGAAAAGGTTAACTACTTTTGCTACAAAATGAAAATTAAACCAAGCAGGATACTCAAATCTGAGTGAGAAAATGCTAATGTAACTGCTGTGTGCATGTGTGTGTGTGTGTGTGTGTGTGTGTGTGTGTGTGTGTGTGTGTGTGTGTGTGTATGTGTGTGCTTTTGTGTGGAGGGAGGGGGTGGAGTAATCAAAAGAGCACCTTCCACTGAGTAGGTGATAAATCAGTGGATCTTCCTCCAAATGAAGCTGACATGCTGCTGATGCAATGGGCAGAAATACGTAATGTAACGTAAACACATGTAAGCAGTCTCAAATCTGCGAAGGCCAGTGTAGGTCAAAGGTCAAAGGTCACCTGCAGGGCTACTTACAGCAAGGGTAGTTTAGAATCATGATGTCGTCAATGGCGATGTGGCCCCGGCGCTCTTTCGAGACGATCGCCTCCAGCACAATCTGAAAAAAAAAAAAAAAAGATTGCAAAGAGGTGAAAAAAAAGTTATAAAAACCTGTCTGCTCAGAGGACAAAACATAACCTTGAGATGGGATCTTGATGAGAGACAAGTAATTATTAATTTACAGTAATTATAGTTCATTAGCACAATGTATGTTAACACAAAAAGTAGCACCACGTATTTTATTCAAGTGTTTAATTGTTTCATGCTTTGTGGACAATAAACGTAAACAGTTGCTTGCTACTAAAGCATACAGGTCATTATTCATTTTAAAACCAATGGTTTGCATTTTAAAATTAAAGGAACACCTATTATGTTTATTGTGCTGTCATAAACAAAATTACAAAAGCAGAAACCTTACAATATAAGTCTTACAAACTGAACCCACAACTTTGTGATTAATTATGGATGTCCCAGACCCCAGTAATATCTACTCTTCTTGGTATTTTTTCATCGATTCCCTCAAAAGGTCACGTGTTATTGATCTTGGTCAAAATGAAAAGAATGGTCAATACTGGCTTATGAATTCAAAACTACATTAGAGGAACGGTGGCTTTTGAGGGATGAAATATAATAAGAATGAGTAAAGTCAGATCTGTGGGGCTGCAAGTCAAGCGACGCTGATGATGAAGCTGTTTCAAGTTGGAAAAGGGTTCTGTTCTGTGCAGAATGTTTCAGCTTCATGCTGTCCTTTGAGTCTCTGATAAACCTGCATTAGGTCCCAGTTGGTGTGGGAAGACCTAGACAACACTAAGGCTAAGCTGCATACCTGACAGAACTCCTCTTTTAAAATAAACACAGGAGCA
>CM050218.1:30812500-30850000 GCA_027475355.1 Coilia nasus | reverse complement strand
GAAGAGAAGAGAAGAGAAGAGAAGAGAAGAGAAGGGAAGAGAAGAGCAATTGAGAGAAGAGAGGAAAAAAGAAGAGAAGGTAAAAAAGAGAAGTATAGAAACGAGAGGAGAGGCGAAGGCTTTGAGTGTGACCTCTAAATTAAGACTGCCAGTTGGCTCGATGCCATTTGTCCAGGAGTGGGTCTAGCCACTCCACCCCTGAGAGGGACATGAGTGGAATTATGTCATATTTCCCTCTCCCTCTGCTCTCTCTGTTGCTGTGGTGACGACCCCGTGACCCTGTTGACAGGAAACAACCTTGAGATATTAGAGAACTACCTCTGAAGCATAAAAATAGCTGAGGGGATCAGTCTCTGTTTCTCCCTGTTTTTCCATCTCTCTCTCTCTCAAATTGAATTTGGCCTATGTATAAATGAGATTACAAAAACAAGATATAAATCATGGACAGAGCCAAAGGCATTGTTAAACGTTCAAGGTTAATACTGTCCTTAGGATTGTACGCCAAACTGCAGACATTTGGAATTAGTTTAATGCAATTTTTTTCTTGTCAGAAATAATTATTTATTCCTTTTGAGGCCTTATCAAAGCACTGGACATTTATCTTTCCTCTCCCCACCTGTTATGTCAAACAATGACCACATTTATATACTTTACTTGCTAGATTTGTGCCTTGACCTAATAAACCAAACCAGCTCTTCTTGGCCAGCCCTGAAAGGCCAGTGTGCATAGACAAGTATATGATAAAACGCCACACAATATTTTATAAGATGTGGCTGCCAAGTAAAATACTGCAGTCTTGACATGCCTGTGCTTGATGTGTTTTATCAAGCTTCATAATTCAAAGTGCTAAGATAAGATGAGATTGAGCTTCTCCCACCTGCCACATAGTTCTCTCTGGTTCTACTCAAGAAGGTCCAGGTCAAAGTTCATTGTGCTAGTACTTGACTATTGGGCAATGCTCAAAAGTAGTGCAGCCTCTATAGGCTATCCAACAAGGCTCCACTGAAAAATTACAGCCTTGCCAAAGTCTTTGCAAAAGCAGCTCTGCATTGCTGAGAGAGAGAAAATAAAGTTCACTGCTCAACCATCTCTCTTTTAAGGCCAGAGTATATTGTCTTTTTTATGTTGCTGTGAAACAATACATGCTGTTTCGTCCAGAGGTTCAGGGACTGTTTGGTACCTGATGGACACCATTGCTAATGTGCACTAGAGGTAGGCATGCCATGTTTGTGGAACACTTAAAGGAGAACTTCGGTGTAAAATGAAAATTGGCATGTTAAAACATCATACCGAGTTGGTATGTGTACGGAGGAGCATAATTGATTTAGCCTGTTGCATTCAGAGTTTAACTATTTTTTATAGTTTGACCCAGAAGGCTAACAATGGAAGTGGTAGGTGCCCTTAGACGAAGCATGACGACTACGCTATTTTTAAACCATTAAAACAGCTCGAAGAAACTCCACATTCCATTGGTAGTACAACAAAGGCTCTGGCATTCAAAACGAACCACTGAGAATATTGTAAATGTACACAACGTTTATTTAAAAAGCTGTTCTTACATGCAGTCTTTTGCAGTTGTTTCTCGTTGCCGCCATGATGAAAGTCCAAACAAGTTGATTGTACTACCTCTCCTCCTATTCTTCCTGCTGGTTCGTGTTCGTCAATCGACCTGTGCAGACTTTCATCATGGCGGCGACGAGAAACTACAGCAAGGTACTGCTTATCAAAACTGTTTTATTAATAAATGTTGTGTACACTTACAAAGTTCTCAGTACCTCGTTTTTAATGTCAGGGCCTTTGTTGTACTACCGATGGAGTGTGGAGTTTCTTCAAGCTGTTTTAATGGTTTAAAAATAGCGTAGCCGTCATGCTTCGTCTAAGGGCACCTACCACTTCCATTGTTAGCCTTCTGGGACAAACGATAAAAAATAGTTAAACTCTAAATGCAACAGGCTAAATCAATTTTGCTCCTCCGTACACATACCACCTCGGTATGATGTTTTAACATGCCAATTTTCATTTTACACCGAAGTTCTCCTTTAAGGTTGTTCTTTCACATCTAACAAAGACCCTCTTGGTCAAAATGCTGTGCAATTAAATCACTCTGTGAGCAGAGAAAAGAGTGTTTGAACAGTTTTTTTTTTCTTATTCATGTTGGTTTTGTCTCTTACCTACCACCTGTAAAATATTTTGTCAGCGTGCATACACGTACACTGTATGCTTTTTTCAAGTGTTAACACAATATGCCACCATCGGCATGTTGGCAGGAAAGCTGTGGCATGTTGAAACATCACTGCCATATGCTGTACATCTAGCCTGGTAAACCTCGTACTACACTTCATTTCATGCAGAGGGTCTGGCTGTGCTTTCATTGACATGGTTGTCTCAGGCAGAATTTTGCTGGACCAATCAGAGAACAGAGGGAGTGTTCATGAGCGATGCTTTGATGTTGTGTGCTACATTTGAATTGTAGTGCACAGGCTTGTAGCCAGGCTATTTGATGTGTCACGACCAGATGTTAGCAATTGGGTAGAGGCAAAGTCCCTCATTTTAAACTTCAGTAGAGTCTACTCTTCCAGGAAGAAAAAAACATTTCTCAATGCAGCACAGCCAGACGCTCTGTACGAAAAGAGGTATAGTACAAGGAGGTGGTTTACCAGGGTATTGTACATCATCAGCATGCACCCCATTAACATACAGCAGACTATCTTTAATGCCTGGAGCACTGGCATACTGTAAACTCATTGCATCCTCGCTTCAATTGTGTGTTTTGTCTTATCACGGTGTCCAGACATTATCCACAGTATACCTTACTGGCGGCTTGTTGTCAGAAATAAGCAAACTAGAATTTCCATTCATATCTGTGCTTGCTAACGCAGGTGTTGTTCCATTTCACCCTGAGCTCTCTCATCATCGCTACCTTGACCTTTCACCGGCCGGTTGTTTGGATGAGAATTTTAATGATGCTTCTTTCAGTGTGAGAGCAGATTATTAACCTCTCTATTCCTCCCTCTCAATGTCACCAGCTACCACTGCTGTGAAGGACAGAGCTAAATGATGGAAAGAGGAGATACAGAAGACAAATCAGAAAGATTATGGATAGAGATAAAGAGAGGGGGTTGAGGGAGGGAAAGAGAGAGAGACAGAGAGAGAAGGAGAAAAAGAAAAGACAGTGAAAACCTGAAAAAATACACATTGTCATCATCTCTGTTGTCAGCCAGGTCACACACACACAAACACATGCAAACACAGACACACACACAAAAACACACACACACACACACACACACACACGCACACACACACACACACACACACTTGAGAGGGGTTCCCATGGAGGAGTCTCTCTGCCTCCTCACTCACACATTAGTGGTTAGAGACAGACTGTGGTGTGATAAAGCCGAGCACAGGAAGAGGGTGAGTGTGTGTGAGTGTGTCTGAAAGTGTGTATAAGTGTGTAAGTGTGTGAATGTGTGTGAGTGTGTGTGAAAGTGTGTTTGTCTGCACGACAGAGCAGTAATGTCCTGATACAGTTTCAGGACAGGGGGATGGGCACAGATGTGTGGAAGAGAGACAGACAAAGGTATTCAGTGTGAAAGTGAGGCCCAGGGAATAAAATAATGAGAATATAGCGAGTGAGAGACAGAAACAATGCCCCTTCTTATGAGCACAACAATAACAGTTAATATTTGATATCACAGTGGCTACAGTCTGACATGCCTACAGCAAACTTGACTAGGAATTTAAAGCCTAGTCGCAGTGGGCTAGCACTTGTCTGCTCTGTGGGGTCAGACACACTCATTTTCTGCTCCTAGCTAGTGCTAGTGTGTTCTGTGGGGTCAGAGTCTCACGTTTATTGCTCCTAGCCAGCACTAGGCTGTTCCGTGTGGTCAGACCTCCTCCTTTTTTTTTTTTTGCTTCTGGCTAGCGCTAGCCTGCTCCGTGGGGTCAGCTGTCTGGCATGCACAGCCATCAGCAGCTCCCCAAACATGTGAAATATTTAAAGAAGAGGTGAAGGCAGAGTTATCCTACAGGCTGTCCGGTACATTCTTTTTTATAGCAATTTTATAGAAAACAATTTTGTGAGCCCTAAAATCTTCGCTACAAATTAAGTCCTCTCTCCTTTCATTTTCTTTCTTTTTTTCTTTCATTCAAGTTGTTATATTTTGAATTGGCATGTCTTGTAGTTCTTTTCTACTCAAAGTATTGTACATGTCCAAGGCCTGATTTGTATTGGTTCAATCATCAATTGAAATTAAAAGAAGGACAACAAAAATAAAAAATGGTGATAAACAAGATGGCCTGTGCTCACTACATATTTGGCCATTTTATTTCCTCAATTCTGCAACAAAAAACCCTACTATCTGAAACATGGACTAGCTTTAGGTTCAACTGCAACATCACATGAATAAGGGGACTGATGGACTAAATGTCCTTCCAAATTCTTCCACAGGTAAGCATTCCCTTTCATTAATCACAAAACCATTTATTCAACAATAATATGAGCAAGGTTATTTTTTAAAATATGTGGATAAAAGGACATTGCATGGCTCCACTGAAAAAGCAAGTGGATGAGTAAATCATCAGCATCTGTGGAGAGCCTATCTGTCGCCAAGGGTCAGGAAGCATATGACCGCAGCGGTTTGCCGCTGCGATTTAGCTTGCTAAGCCCCATATCGCGTTACCGCTGTCGAGATAAGAGCAAGGGAGGAGGACGACTAAGAGCGAACATTAACAAGCGACCCATAAGAGGAGGGCACGCATTCCAATGCCGCAGGATTACGAGTGGCTCTGCGATATCGCCACGGCGATAAGAGAATGGTGACCTGCTGCCTTGGGTTCTGATCAATGGAGGGGTGCACAGCTGGGCCCTATCAGTTGAAATCTCCTGAGGTTCACTCTGCTATTCTAGCCCTGCAACCTACACAGGTGCATATGAGCAATCACAAACTTAAGCTATACATACAACATACTGGGCTACTAATGTCTTATGTTTGTTGCTGATATCCTCAAAGAAACATGTACAAAACACACAGACACACACACACAATCCGATCATCCAAATGTGAGTTGGTACTGGTGAATCAAAAGGTTTCGAGGTCTGGCTATTATGCATTTGAACAATTATGCATTTGAACAATTACAAACTTAAGTTATAAATACAACATTATAAGCTAACAATATTTTTGATTGAATGACTGGGGCAAGTTGTCTGCTAATGGCTTGCAGTTGCAAGTGCTCTGCTTGATATTAGTGTGAAAATGCCCAAACAACATCTGCTAGTAACGCCCAGCAACATCGCTCGAAAAGCTGCCCTGCTGCCAACACCTTCCTGTAAAGCCCTCCAGTATGTTTGTGCGTGTGTGTGTGAGAGAGAGTGTGTGCGTGTGTCTGTGTGTGTGTACGAGGGATTGGGCGTAGTGGGAACATTGAGGATCACCATTCCTTCTCAGTCCTCTTTTTCTGAAGGAGGTAATGAAATCCCAGTAATAGTACTGATGGCAACACTAGGAGCAGCGCAGGGCTATTGTGAACACAGACGTTGGGGGGGGGGGGGGGGGTTTGGGGGGGGGCTTCTCCCCAGTGATGCAGGAGAGATTTACTTTACTCTCACAAAGGAAGCATCTCATCTGCTTATCCTACTCCCTGCACATGTGCACTCTCCCCACCTTCTCTGCTTGAACCACCCCCCAACACCACACACACACACAAACACACACTCTCTCTCTCTCTCTCTCTCACACACACACACACAGCATGGCATGAGGTAGGACATCAGCTGGCTCCAAACATATCTGGGCTGAGGCGGCTGAACAGGGATTAGCACACTAAGCCATGTTAGATGTCTCTCCCTCTGTGTGTGTGTGTGTGTGTAGGGGTAAGAAAACAGGGGAGGAAGGAGAAAGCAGCTTGCTTGTTGCCTTCTATTTTTCTGCATCTTTTTTAGTGTATGCATAGTGGGTGGGGATGGCAGCAGCACCAAGTGGGGCTGGCTCTGTACTCCACAACTAAGCTGCCTTCTCTTCCACACACACACACACAAACACACAGACACACAGACACACACACACACACACACACACACACACACACACACACACACACACACACATACACACAAAGCTACCATCTCCTCCTGCCTCTCTCCTCTGAGTCAGTCTCAAAATGAAGGCGTCCGAGTTTCCAGTGCCACGTCCATCCACCTGTAAGTCCACCTGTCCTCCTGTCATTTCATCACCATTCCTACGGGGCACTCTGTTCCAGTACGAGTGTTCTACATGAAACATTGCTCTGGCATACGAGTCTCCTGCAGCGACCACTGCTCAGGTATGAGGTAGCATTGTGTGAATATCTCGTAGTCACTTGTCGACCATCGCTGCTTCTGACACATGAACGTGCAATGAAGCGTTAGAATGGTAAGCTGGGTGTGTTGTGCTGCTGTCCTGGATGCTGTGCTTTAGTGTGCTCTGCATATGAAGAAGCACAAGCCAGCGCCGGGGCGCAAACAAACCTCGAAATCCCATGTGTGTATGTGTGTGTGCTTATGCAGTGGGGCCTTACTTTCTATGCTACATTTTCCTCATGCACACACACTCACACACACACAGTAAGAAAGACAGAGAGAGAGAGAGAGAGAGAGCCTCTCCTTTAACCCATATCCCTCCTGTGCTAGTATTGGTGAGAGGGGCTCTCTGACTGAGTATGAAATTGCAGAGCAGCATGACTCAGAGGACAGACAGGAAGACGGCAAGGTACTGGGGTATCTTAATATGGAGACTTGCACAGAATACTGAGAGAGAGAGAGAGAGAGAGAGAGAGAGAGAGAGAGAGAGAGAGAGAGAGAGAGAGAGAGAGAGAGAGAGAGAAGAGAGAGAGAGAGAGAGAGAGAGAGAGAGAGGAGAGAGAGAGAGAGAGAGAGAGAGAGAGAGAGAGAGAGAGAGAGAAAAACAATAGGCATACTGATATGGTCATGTCCAGATAAATACTGACAGACACAGATATATGCAGGAAGACATACAGATATACTAGCTTACAGGCATGAAACAAAAACACACCAAAGAAGGCGAAACAAACAAACAGACAGACAAACTAAGAAACAAACAGTGTGCTACTTAGGCAATATGACTGGAGTAAGATATGAGAGTATGAATTGCAGCCAAGGGGATATTGTTTACTAACTGAACAAACGTGTGATATTATTCTGAAGTTGCTTTTACAGCTTAATTACCAACAAGATGAGTTTAATGACAGCAAACGTTTTATGATTTTTCATTTACTTGTATTTTTACGGTGTATTCAGTGCCACAAATAATAGTTCCAACTGGTGTATTCAGCCTCATCGGTGTTGCAATAGTGTTACCAGGCAACGGAAAGACTCACTCTGGCCAAATTAAGTCAGAGAATAGTTGTAGCCTACACATTAAATGATGAATTCACCTAATTCACACACCTAATGTTCACATTTATACTCACGTGTCACGTGTACATGTTACATAATGTGAATACCTCCCTAACCCTCTGGCCCCTGTCCTCCTGTGAAAAGAGCCACATGTACATCTAATAGGGCCCGTCTGCCCTCTATTTCTGCTGTTTTATTCCAAATGAATGGAAGGTCAATATCATATACATGGGGTGGCGGTCACAAAAATTAATTGGTAAAGAGGGAGGTGATGAAGTGCACGTGGAAATTAAAATCAAATGCGGTAAGAAATAGATGTGAATTTAAAAGAGAGTGATAAATTATCCATTGGTTTGATTAATTTAATGTTGATTTCATATAAACAGTCTTGATGTGGTAAAACAGAGTCATGTTTCATTAATTTCCCCTATTTTGTATTCATATTTCACTGCATAAAATACCCCATTATTTAAAGAAAGTGGCTCCTAGGGTGAGGGAATCAAAACTAATTAAAAGAAATTAAGTGATGAAAATTCAAAAAAAAAAAAAATCAATAATAAAAGCTATTAAATGCATGTAAATTGAAAAACAGTGACAAGTTGTCAATCATTTCATCAAAAACCCCATTGAAACCATTGTGTTAAATTTGATTGGCCTGATTGGTAATTTTTTTAAAACAGTGTTGCTTAGATAAGCAACTGAACTGTGACAATGTCTACTGATTGCCGTTCATCACTCTCAATACCCTACCAACATGTACTACTTTAGACAAACAATTTTGTTGAATTTGCCCAAAGCAGATTCTCACTCCGAATATGGCATCACTTTGTAGTGAATCATGAGCCTCTGTATCAAACAGATTTTCTCTGTGGAAGGAAAATGGGTAGTTTTGATACCAACAAAGGTCAATAACAATAAACTGTGAAAACATCCATGTTTTGCCTTACATACTTTTGTTGTCTGACTGTGATCCTGTGGTCCTTGATGCTGTTACAAGAGTAAACAAGTTGGAAAGTACAAGCTCAATGCAGGCGAGCCAATGCAAACTTCTTCCTTTTTTATCACTTAACATTTGTGATTTTCACAACTTACCCATAACCATAGAGTTTAATGATACAATTAGACTGTCACAGGAAAATATAAACATGACTGATTCTTAACAGCAAAGCCAGCCAGGTTTTGCCAGCAAGATCAGAGTGCATCTGATCCAATTCAAACAAATATGGAGAGCGTAAACTAACGAGGACAACTAGCAGTGATAGAAGAGCTTGACCAAACATAATAATCAGGTGTTACTGTGGTGAGTACATGGAGCAAGGCAGCTTGTTGTCTAATGACTTAACTAAAACAGCCTCAGGGAGAAGAGGTTGCTCAAAGAAGACAGTCATTAGTGCTTTAGATGCAGAAAACCTGACTGCATACCAACATACAGACACAGGCACATGGACATGGACACACACACATACACACACACACACACTCATAGTATATACACATAACTCCCATCATTTAAAATTCATGTCATTTTGGAGAAACTTTCATGTCGGTGGAGTCTTTTAAAGTGTGTTTTAGTGCACGTTCCAGCTCCTGCCAACCTTATAATGAGAAGATTTATTTCAATAGAAATAAGAACAGAATTTTAGATTTGTATATGCCTTATCTCATAGGAGTGGAACATTGATTTAATTTGTCTAGGGAAGCAGCAATCTCCGCAGACATAATAACAACATAATAACCTACCGTGAAGTTATTTGTCTCGCAAGCCACTGAAACGATTCAGTTTAATGTGCCTCCATTTCAGCATTATCTTCCAGACAAATGACTTTTGAAAGATTACATTTTTGAAGGAGCCAATAGGAGTGAGTGTATGTGTGTGTGTGTGTATGTGCGTGTTCGTCTGTGTGTGTGTATGTGCGTGTTCGTCTGTGTGTGTGTATGTTTGTGTGTGTGTGTATGTGTGTGTGTATCTATGTCTGTCTGTGTGTGCATGTGTGTGTGTCTGTGTGTGTATACATATTTCTTTGAGGACATCAGCAAACGTGAGTTATAGTGTTTGTGGTGGCAGGTGCATCAGGAAGTGTTGAGGTGTGTCCCGAGTGCTCCGAATCAGTAATGGCGTTCCGCTGTGGCGGTCCGGTGCGGTCTGTCTGGCGGTGCCTTTATCTCCGCGGGCCATGCTCTACCTCTGGGCCGTGTTTGCGCGGCGCTGAGCTATTATTTACACATCAAGGTCATATCTCCCTGCACTGCACACAGCTTAATTAAGTCCCAGGGATTGACAGTTCTCGATAAAGCACTACTACTCAACTTAATTGCTTTTTGACAGCTCCGCAGAGTTTGCAGAAACGGAGAAATTGAATTTATGGATGAGGCATGTATTGTGTATGGGTGTGAGTGTGTGTGTATGTGTGTGTGTGTGTGTGTGTGTGTGTGTGTGTGTGTGTGTGCATGTGTGTGTGTGCTATTTGTGTCTGCCCACTTGCTTTCATGCCCCACGCAAAGACTTCCCGCCTGGATGGTTTCAAACACCCACCAATCAATCTGAAGCAGGAGGGGGGTAGCCATGTCATGTCCACAGGGGGGTACATTTCCCTGTCAACTTCTAGCCACAGTTATACAGCTGCACTCGCGCATGCAAAGCCCTAAACAACGAACAGGCATGGGACAGCCAGGAACAGTTCTCACTTCTGTGCACGCATATAAAATGCAACCTTATCTGTCTCACTTGTTTGTTGTTTTTACTTACCAGAAAAAATGTCAAGACTGATCAGACTTATCTTGAAGTCCCTCAGGAAGTTAAGGCCCTCTCAGCATCAGCCCACATACCCTCCCTGCATCAATTACCTAAGCATTCATACATTAGCTGCACTCTCACCACTACCCATGAAATAATCAGCCAAAATCCCCCTTTCCCCCCAACACAGAATCATCAGCCAAATACCAATGTCACCCCTACCCACAATCATCAGCTTACATACCCCCTATTTACCCATGGAATCATCAGTTCAAACACACCACTGCCCCCCTCCCCATATGATCATCTGCCCAAAAACCCCCTGTCCCCCCATTCATAGAATTATCAGCCCACATACACCCCCCCCCCCCACTATACATACTTACCCCCCATCACCTCCCCACCCCAATTCACCCATAGAACCATCAGCCCATATATTCCCCCCCCACCCCCCCCCCCACCCCCACTGATACAGTTGTCAGTCTACATAGCGCACCACCCAACACACACCCCAATTCACCCATATGATCATCAGCCCATATGTCCAATCAATGTTCATTATGGTGTGCAAAGGGTGTGAATAATAAGCTCATGCATCAGTTGACCCCACAATGGGCATGCTATGAGCGTGCAATCTACTACCAAACTTACATTACATTTGGGCTTGTTTTGGATCTGTGGATAGTCGTACTACCGTTTCAATAGCTCTGGGATAACAATACCTCAGGGATACAGCACAAACTGATAAAAAAAAAAAATGCTGAGTTTGCTTGTTAGGATGAAAATTTCTGGTAAAAAAATCCATGTAATTCTGATAATATTATTCCAGTATGATGGTAAGTATGGTGGCTTACATGTCTTACATTACATCCAGTTGTATTTAGCAGAAACTTTCATCAAGCGACGTACAACTGATGAGCAATAGTAAACCTGCTGTGCTATAGGGGATCTACCTTGTTTCTCAAGTTCTCAAAATCACAAACACACTGGATACTACCTAAATCAGTGTTGGAGAGCATGTTGTGGTGTTACAGTTCTTAAGGAAGTGTTTTTGAAAGAGATATGTCAGGATATGCCTCTTGGTAAGTAACAGAGAGATAGAAAGCTTGTGTACCCACCTGGTACTCGTTGGGCCAAAACATGCTGACGGCCAGCTCCACCTGGTGCCACTGGCGTCCGTGCGAGCCGGTGACGTTCCAGACAGGCAGGCCGAGCAGGCCACCGTTCACACGCACGTACACGCGCAGCGTCCCGGGGCTGTGGCCGTCGCGGCTGTACAGGAAGTAGCTGAACTGCACACAGTGGGTGTCGTTCTCACTCAGCGTCTGCAGCAGCAGCTGGGCCCGCTGGCCAGGAGCATGCTGGGAAGAGTTTACCAGCAAATAGGAGCCTAAAGAAATCGAGGAGGAGAAGAGAGAGAGAAAGAGAGAGAGAGAGAGAGAGAGAGAGAAAGAGAGAGATTGTCAAAGGTGAGATACACAACTACAAGTACGACTCTAAAGCTCAGGTACAACACTACATGTTAGACAATCACACATTACATCATTCCACAACTCATAACAGATCAGACACCCAGGTGTAATATCTTATGAGCTGAGACATCTTGCTGTTTCTTCAGTGGAGGGTGTAAGCATGTGACTATTCTGCACCAAATACATAACCTTATTATGAAGCAACCTTGGGACCTCTCCAGTGTACACTGAAAAAGCTAAAAGTCTACATTTTATATCTGTACAATGCACACAATTGCCATTCAGTTCCTTTTTACAGAAATAATCTTTGCAGGCTAGCTGAATTAAATGCCTAGGCTCTGGTGAGAGGCAGCAAAATGTATGTCTGCCAAAGAGATACAAACGCAGCTAGTGAGATAAATTACTGCGCCACATTAGTGTGAATTAAAGCTGACAACACTAGACAACGTTTATTGTCAGCAGCTAAATAGGCAATAACTTCCACTTACCCGACGGCTATAACTGTTTGTCACTGAGTAATCTTTTTAAAGGCACAACCTCTGCCCAAAGTAGAACAGTGAATATGCCAATCTGCAAGTAATTTAGGATTTTCTAGGAAATAATGGCAACATTAACATCCTTAATTTAAAATGTAATTTTAATGCATCAAGAGTAATTAAAGAGCTTTAGTCACTCTCACTGCTTAAATTGATTTAATTTTTTTGAGTTTATGCTGGGAGCATGTAGTTATATCTTTTTATAGTATTACAGTATTTCCAAGTTAAGTGAATTTCCCTTTGGTCTGTTTGGCATTAGATGCGATATGGTTTCACAAATAGAAAAGAACACACTGACCATGTTGGGAGCTTTCTGTGAAACACAGATGTCCCTTGCCCAAATTCTGGTAAAAAGATCCCAACACCTCGTCAACATTGTGCTCTGGATTTTTAATCAACTTGCACAATCAAGAATGCCCAAAAGCAAGTGAGCATATCCTAGCACGGGAGGCCCTGTGCTCAAAACACCAAATCCATGACCCTACCACCACCACCCACCCCCTGGGCTCAAGGTGCATACTGGTCTCCCTCATCTGGGTCATTCAAATGAAGACTTGAGGAGCTACAACACACCAACTTATCAAAAGTTTTTTTTTTCTTGTTATGTCTTCTTTTCTCACACTTAAATGTGTTGACCTTTAGACATGGCCTTTGCAGTCAGGATTCAAAAGCCCAAGCGAGAAGGTACAGAGAACAAAGACATCTCCCAAACTGCACACTGAGAGGCTAGAGAAGACTTTGGCATTAAACTTTTAGCCTTGAGGCATGCAGCCATACTGCTGTCTGGCAAGTGTAATAATGCTTGTTATTTAAGGCACCTTGTGCTTTGTGCAAACAGCGTGCTGTGCAGTTATGGGGAAATGAGGCTTAGGTGTTTGTGTTTGCTCTCTCTCTCTCTCTCTCTCTCTGTCTCTTTCCCTCTATTTCTTGTCCCTTTTTGTCCCTTTGACACACACACACACACAAACACACATAGGCACGCAGTCACACCCACCCACATACACGCAGGTACGCACACATATGCACACATTCACCCAGCCACCCACCTACCCACACACACACACACACACACACACACAAACACACACACACACACACACACAAACACAGGTTTCCGGTGGCTCCTTGGCATTAATCAGCCTGACACTGTGATTACACACAAAGGACGGAGGGACAATCTGTTGGGTAGTTACACATGCAAGGTGAGTGGGGGGCCCGGTGAGTAATTACCGATGAAGCGTGCGCTGGGCGGAAGGAGAGGCCTTGGCCACGGGTCCCTGTGCCCTTCACTAATCAGGTCAAGCCGACCCGCTCGCCCTCCCGCTCGCCCCCCCCGCTCCCCCGGCCACTAACGAGATTTCTGCGCCACTGGCCCGACCGATGCCTGCGTGCCCGCCACCCAGTCACAGCAGCCATCCCGCTGTCTTACTGTCCCATCAAAGGACTTTTCAAGGTGCTCAGTGAGAAGGACTCGGAATGTCTTTCTTTCTCCATCTCTCCTTCTCTCTGTCTCCATCTCTCTTTCTCTGTCTCTCTCTCTTACACACACACATATTCCTTCTCTCTGATGCTCACACACACACACACGCACACACACAGGCAGATTCCCTCTGTCTCTCTCTGACTCTCCTTCTCTTTGTCTCATGTTGCTCGAGGACTTGACAAAGCTGCCATGAGTGCTTGACGCCTGAGAAACTCAGACACTAGCTTCTCCTTGAGGGCCTGTAGCAGTGGCAAACTGGCACTGTTTTACTTACTAGAACTGCAGAAAACTTGCTGATGTTTGTTTTTTTCAGAGTAATAGTGCTGTTATGACTTTGATAAGCCCCCTGGCAGATATATGTTCTTTCTCTGACACACATAGCATACATACTGGAGGTTTACAACACGACGCACCCACAAAGAGAAAGTATGTGATATCTTCAATGACAGACGTACTTTCCCTGAGCAAAAATTTGGAATAGACAATGCACATAACTGTGAAGCAGAAATGATTGAAAGAGTACAAATGCCATCAGCATTGGAGTGGCATTATATGGTACCATGAAAACAGTACCCCTTAAGTGTAGATCTGGTTATAACTGCAGAATGACTGGCTATGGCACTGCAACTGTGACCAGTGTGAATTCTCACCCAGGGCTCCAGCGCTGATTCACTTGCCCCCTCACACGTCCAACCAAAAAGGCCTACTGCATGAGTAAGGCATACATTAGCATTTGCTAACAAGAGCAGTGCATGAGCAGTCTTCGCACTTCACACCACCAGCTGGGCAGTAGGCAGGCCAGGCAGGCAATCTGCATGATGGTGAATAGAGGGCCTCCATGCATCAGGATGAGTGGTGGCGGGAGCAATCCCAGGACTGTGCCCTCCCAGAGGGGGCCGGTCCTGGAGACTGTCCCCCTGGGCAAGGCCCAGCCGTGACTCCGGGTGTTTTCAGTTAATTGGATTGGTCCGCCCGCATGATGGTAATGCACTCCTGGGATCCCAGGCAGGCTGTAAAAAAGGCAGAGGGAGGTGGAGAGGAAGGCCAGAGCTCCCTTCAGCACACTCTTTTATGGGCACATTAACCATACATCTCAATTTAGACATTGACTGTTGGGGGAGAGCTGGAGCACCAGAATATATAGTGAGGAGTCAGCCAATACTGAACAGATCATGTTCCCACAGGCGCTCTATGTCTCTGCCATAAATGTTCCAGTTTTAAAAATAAAATGAGGATGTATGTGAGTATAGATGAACAGAGACAGGCAGGAGGGGCAAGGGGGGCATACCCATCCCCATTCCCATGAAATCCACACGAGGTTGGGTTCACCTGGCCACACTCATGCAGACACCTCCAGTCATTTTCCATTCACATGGAATTCCATATGAGCTCGGAAACAGAAGACGAGCTAACAGATTCCAAGTCGCGGAGGTGGTGGTGGAGTGTGGGTGTGGGTGGGAGGTGGGAGCAAAAAATGATACACTTCATTCCATTTAAGTGCTTGCTGAAGCACATCGGAAAATTCAGGAATCTGGCAGAGCGGGGAAGAGAAGGGTGGGAGGTGTGTGTGTGTGTGTGTGTGTGTTGGGGGTGGGGGGTGGGGGGGGGTACGTGACATCATGCCACTACCAATCATTCTGATGTGTCCCACTGGTTCCTCAGACCTTAGTTTGACAGCATAAATCGGCTGGCAGAAATGGCCTATTCCACCTGGGCGGGCTGTCCAAACTCTGATGATAAATCACATTCCGTCTGTCACTCTCCGCATCTGATTTATCGGAGGAGTATAAGAGTGACGCATTATGTCTACATATTTCTGTATTAGCAAGGGGAGCGGGAGTAAACCTGTCCTAGGGGTTGATGCGATTAATCCATCCCAGATATCCTCGACCTCGAAGTGAGCCCATATTCCAGCAGCTTTTAAAAAAGTAATGAAGTGTTAGTGTCAGAAGGCTTAAGGCCCTTTCGGAGGTTCAGTGCGAGGTCAGGCATAAACAAATGCCATCCGTGATTTAAATACACAATAATGGCGCTGCTTGTTGTTTCTATTCACATACTGTGGTGTGTTTACACAAGGCAAAGAAGAAATCCCCTGCCACAGGAGTGCATCTTCCCAATGAGAGCTCTTTTCCTGACTGCAAGGGATACATTATAACATAGTTTGCAACCTCCCAAGGTCTATGTATGCTCCATTGCTGTATGCTACTGGTGACTGCTGCTCTTGCACTTCACCCTGCAGCAGCTTCCTTCCCTGTCAGTGGGGGCTTCTTTCATTAGTATACCTGCACGTGTAGATGCCAGTAACCTTGACAATCATGCAAATTAAATGTTTTTAAATGTTACTGTTTTTAAATGTAAACTCCAGGTTTTCAGCTGCCACTTGCCACTGCGATGCAAAATGACACTGATTTCACCGTGGAGAATAGCCAAGAGTTTACATGCTGAAATGAAAAGGCCAATTTCTCTCTTATTAACATCCAGGACCAGTATCCAGTACCACATCGATGTTCTTCTTGCTTCAACTTAGGTTGGCTAACACATGTGGAGCAAAAAACAGGCTGCAGTATTGAAGGTAAATGCTAAATAACTAAGCTCAAATGCAACAGCACAGGTGCAGGGAAAAGGAAACGAAGTAAAGAGTTGCATTATGGAGGCAGGTTAGAATGTTGGGGTGTGAAGAGTAGAGATAAGAGGATTTCCCCAAGCTACTTGCTTCATCTACTGTATCTAGGGCCTTTACTTTCCTGTATAATAGCAGAGGTCAAGATTCTCACAATTGCCACTTGCCAAAGATACTGAATGACTTTGTTTCATTAAAGAAGGCCACATGGACAGGAATAATTGCGCATTTCAAAGCTGTACAGCGGCATCTAGGTGAAAAGATTATTATTAACTAGAACAAATCACACTGATTTAAGACTGATCTAAATTGGATTTGAGCTCCCATTAAATTAATTTCAAAATGAATATTAAGCAAAGCCCTGGCAAGATTCCTTTCTTCAGAGAAAGAAAAAAAGAAGAAAAACAGTGGTAGAGAACATAAATGCCATTGTCGGTTCATGTAGGCTGTAGATGACAGCATACCAATTACTTCACTTGACCTTGCTGTTTAACTCTTCTTTGATTAGACCTCAATAAACACTGGCATTCAAATTAAAGGCAGGGATTTGCAATGATGGGAGGATTAAAGGCTATACACCTCCTCCTGGGATGAAAGCTACTCTTTAACGAGGTAAATGAGTTGTCCTGAGGCCTTGCTCCTGGGTGGATGGGAATGTAAAGCAGTGTCAGCAGTGACAGCCTTCATTTGGCTGTAGCAGCTGCAGCAGCGGTGGCATACAGATTTCTAAGACCAAACTTACAGCAAGGAAATGTTCATAAGTAAAGTCTTATATATGCGCCCGCCGTCGGTTCCACTTCCAATGCACTTGTTCAATCATTCCCCCGTCTGATGTTCCACACACTGCAACAAGCCATTATCTCAAACCTGCTCCCAGGCATTAGGCCAAGAAAAGGTATTTCAGCCCAATGGCCAGCATATATTTGAGTGTATGCATTACAGGTTATACATATTCAGCATTCAGTGATAACCCCAATTATGACACAGGACTATGGTGCTTTGCATACTTTCAGGATGTGAGAATATTACTTTTTAGAAGGTTGAAAGGGTTCATGTCGAAATGAAATTATCTTTATTGCTATGTGACAATTTCACTTCAAGGAAAAATTGCACTGTGCTTTCTGTGTGTGTGTGTGTGTGTGTGTGTGTGTGTGTGTGTGTGTGTGTGTGTGTGTGTGTGTGTGTGTGTGTGTGTATGTGTGTGTGTGCGCACACCTGTGCCTCCCCATTATTAAAACAGGAATGTTTTCGCCTTTCATCTAAAGCAATATATATCAAAGCTGACTTCATGTTGATAGACACACATGAAAAAGAGCTCATCATCCACATATTCATGAAATTAGACTGGGCTCTTTTTCCCTTTTAGTTACAAAGGACCTGGACTAAGCAGACAAGTCTCTAAACATATTCTGGGTTTTACTCCCTGTACATCAGTACCAGAAAGCAGTCGAGAGACTGGGAGAGAGGGTGAGAAAGGGACAGAACAAGACTGAATTATGAAGGTATCAGATAGCGATGAGATGGCACACTGTCAGGGGTTCTTCCATTGAGACTCAGACTGGTACACACATGCGGACGCACACACACACACACACACACACACACACACACACACACACACACACACATTAACGAATGTAAAAAGTGACCTTTAGCAAATCACGCTCCTATCCAGAGGCCTGTGACATCTGATAAAGCCCCATCCCCTCCCCACCCCGCTGCCCATCCCAAGGGCAGGAGAACACACGTAACAAGATTAGGGGCGATCCGGCACATAATAATTCACTAGAAGCCCTGCAGGAACCCAGCTATTCAACAACACTCGCGATGCAATCACGAGAGCAGGACTACAATGACACAGAGAGAGAGAGAGAGACAGAGAAAGAGAGAGAGAAAGATACCGGGGAGAGAAAAAGATAGAAAGGAAGAGAAAGGAAAGTGCAAGGGAGAGGAAGAAGGGAGAGGAAGAGAGACAGAAAGAAGGAAAGGGAGAGGGGGAGAGGGGGAGAAAAAGAGAGAGAAAGACACAGACCAGCTGGAAGCGAGATAGAGAGGGAGAGACAACGAAAGCAAGAGAGAGATAGTGAGAGAGAGAGAGAAATAAAGAGAGAGAGAGGAAGTAGGAGGGAGACGGAACAAGAAGACAATGTGCCCCTGGGAGATAAGAGGAAGCGGGGACATGGAGAGAAGGAGTGCAGAGGAGACGAGAGGAGGGGAAAAAAGAATTAAAAAGAGATAAAGAATAGGACAGCGAGGAGTGGAGAGGAGATAAAAAGCGAGGGAGCGCTGGAGTCACAGTGAGAGAAGAGTGACAGACCAGAGATTTGGCAGGCGAAACGAAAGGTGAGAGAAGACGTGGGCCGGAAGTCACGGTTTCAATAGACTGCTCCAAACCAGGTGCACCAGAAAAGAAGGAGACTGAGAGGAGAGCTATTCAACGTTTTTTTTTTTTTAATCTTTTTTCATTTTCTTTTCTCTGCACCTGATCTAAGCAATAAAATATCCATTCATCTTTCACATCAAAAAGGCTGAAAGACTTCAGATTTCAAAATCCTTGAGGTTGACTGACAATATTACACTTCGAAAACCATGAACACACACAGACTTGTAGGCAAACAAACATACATGTACACATCACTACACACTTAAATGCATACATACATACATACATACATACATACATACATACATACATACATACATACATACATACAGTACATACATACATACATACATACATACATACATACAAAAAGTATGCTTATTTGTGCACAAACACACACACACACACACACACACACACACACACTACCACACAAACACAGACACACACATTTTACCTTAATTTTCTTCAGGATCAATAAAGTAACTCTACTCTACTCTACTCTACTCTACTCTACTCTACTCTACACACACATTACTCTGTGCTGCTGACTGAATGGCATTGCTTGTGTGGCTAATGAGAGGCTCACAACAGTCTGAAACAGGATGCCCTTAAGCGGCCCGCATGCACCCCACTGCACCCCAGCGCTGGCACCAGTGCATGCAGGTAACACAACAGCACCTCTTCAGGGAGGCCATGTCTGTTTTATTCATGTGAAAAACCATTGCGCCTGCCTGCAGACTAACAACTGCAGTGCCATGCTGAAAGCACAGTGGACAAAAATGGAAACTGAATATTTTGCAAGGTACCAATGTGTTTTGGACCTTTGATACAAGAGCAGTTTTTGGTCTGTAACTCTCCGGTGCCAGAAAATTGAAGCGTAGTACTGAGTAGCATCTTATCCTTTGCAGTGAATAGACCTGCGGTAACAAAAGGCCCACACAGTGTCTTTTTAACAAGCTTACAGACTCAGGGCCTGTCTGAGGGATGTTACTCTCCACTTCAGCAGCCTTTGTGCCAGGGTCACCTTGACACAACACTCTCTGTCTAGCCTCTGCTTTAGCACTCTTGTGTAAAACTGTGTGATCTTGTGGCTCTCTGCCCAACTCCAGTCAGTTGTGAGTGAGTGTGAGTGTGAGTGTGTGTGTGTGTGTGTGTGTGTGTGTGTGTGTGTGTGTGTGTGTGTGTGTGTGTGTGTGTGTGTGTGTGTGTGTGAGTGAGTGTGTGTGTCTGTGTAGGTGTGCGAGCGTGCATGCGTGTGTGTGTGTGTGTTTGTATGTGGTGGGTTGGGTGGTGTTCCACTGTGCATGCTGTTTTAAAACTGTTGTCCTCATGGCAAGATCAAAAAGGCTGAACACTGGGCTTCTGTGGCGATAGCTAGCCCTCTTAGCGAGCATCCCCATGAAGTTACCCGGTCAGCTGAAGGGTCCAGGGAGATGGTGCACCTCTTACCCTCTTGCCCTTATCCCTTTCTCTCTAGCTAGCTATCCCCGCCAACCCACTAAATCTTGGCATACATCTTTGTTTTACACTAGCTAGGCAAGCTCAGTGCTGATCTGTACAGATGCCGAGGAGGTGTGTAAGGATTCAAAGATTCAAGGATTTTTATTGTGAACTTCCTTTTATGTGCAGGACATGCAGAAAAATCTGAATGCTGTTTCTCCTCTCACTGACAGTAATCACAGGTATAACTACTCAATAACTCTCTCTTATTAACATCCAGTACCATATATATCTGAGGCTGCTACTGTTAGACAACATTAAATGTAGACAATACAGTAAATATAGACAGACAGAATAAACAGCATGAGTGGCATGAGTGCAGGCCTACGAGGTGGAGATGGAGATGCATCTGGGGTTAAAATATTTCTACGCACATACACAAACACTATAACCTATATGCATATACACACATTCTCTTTCTCGCTCCCACACACACACACACACACACACACACACACACACACACACACACACACATACATCATATTCCAACCGAGGCAAACAAAGGTTTCAATTCTCAATAGGAAGATGGCGATAAAAGAAGTGGGGGACCGCAACAAAGCTTTTTCTTTCTCTCGCTCTCTCTCTCTCTCTCTCCCCACACACACACACACACAGAAAATATGCATGTAACAGCTGGAGACAATACTTGAGAAAATGAGCTTTTCTCTTTCAGTGGAGTCACACACACACTCCCAAACCCAATCAAAAGCCGACTAAACAAACACATATAAAAGCACACTTTCTCATTCACATACAGATACACACACACACACAAAAGAAAACCACACCAACACCAACTGTTTTTATCACACCCCAGCACACATAGCCAAGAACACACAAAAGCACGCGCGCACACACACATCTAACCATACACACATACATACATACATACATACATACATACATATCCACACGAACACACATGAACCCATGGAAATAGACACAGGAAATTTAATTTGCAGTCTGGGGCCAGTCTTTGTGCCAGTAAATTGCAAGAAGAGAAAAACCCATCACTGCCTTCATTAACGTGGATGATTTTTTCTGGAGATGGTTGCAGAGGAGACGTGACTGCAGTCATAGTCTAGAAACTGCGCTCCACCCCCGAGACACCGCCACTGAGTTCACCTTCCTAAATGGGTTGTGGCGGACGGACAAAAGTTTTGTGTTTTGGAAGCTAGCTATTTCTCAGTCCCCTATGCTCATCAAGCTTCTTCTGATGGTGTTTGCTTGTGCAATATCTTCAGTTCCCATCCATTTAGTTTCCAGATGCCAAATCCCTGCTAAGTGCACCTTCATTTCGCGTTTAGAAAACATTCATCAAGTCAATTATTCCTTCTAAAAATACCCTTTTCAAAATCTCATTAAAACGCAATTAGTCTACAAATGGAATTACTTTTCAAAATGTTATCGAGCATGAAAATGTCAGACAAAGACTTCTTAAACAATTCCTCCCAAAGTTAGTTTCTACCCACTTCAAGATGCAATATGATATCAGGGTCAGAACAAAACTTTCATTAATAAAAATTTAATGAAGTTGAATTCTTACATTATAAATTTAGGTAGATTACTTGTTTGCCTATTTGCCAGTCCTCTTATTTTTTCCTGAGAAAGGTGGAGAGTAGCAAATATGAGCTGACGGCTCAGACTCTGCAAGCTTCCTGTACAGACAGGGGATACAGCAGTAAGGTGAGGGGAAGATGAAGCCCTCACCTACCTACTCCCCATCACTCTTACACACACACGCACAATACAGACACACACAGACACACACAATCACACACACACACACACACACAGACACACACAATCACACACACACACACACACACACACACACACACACACACACACACACATTTAGCTGTGATGTTAGAGCTTGGGGCTGGGGAGGGATTGGGAGCCACCTGCAGTCTCCCTCTCTGTAGCAGATCAATAGCAGCATATTCAGAGCAGCAGTGTGAGCTGACAGCTCTTCCGTTACCACCAGACATCACCCACCTGACACCTAATCTGTCCATTCACCCCGCACACTCTTTCCCCTCCCTCCACTATCTACCTATCTATCTTTCCTCTCCTCTCACTCTTCCCTCCTTCCTCTATCATTCCTTCTTTTCTTCTCACTCTTTCCTCTCTCCTCACACTCTCTCATCTATCTATCTATCTATCTATCTATCTATCTATCTATCTATCTATCTCTCCTTCCTCTCCTCTCTTCCCTCTCTTTCTTCCTCTATCTATCTTCTGTCCTCTCTTCTTACTTACTCTCTCCTCTCCCTCCCAAATCTCCCTCCCAAATCTATCTCCCCTCTTCCCTCATTCTGTCCCCTCCCTCCTCTATCTATCTCTCCTGCCTCTCTCCTCTCCCTGCTCTATCTATCTCTCTCTCCTCTATTTCCTCATCCTGTTCTTTCCCAAATCTATCTCTCTCCTCTCTTCCCTCACTCTCTCTCCCAAATCTCTCTGCTCCTACCACTTCACAATCCTCCATCTATCCCCCTCTCTCCACTCCACACTCCTCCATCTATCCCCCTCCCTCCTCCCTCTTATCTCTCTCCTTATCTCCCCATCCCTGTCTCACTTTTCTCGTCTTCCCCATCTTCCCTCTCTCCGTCTCATCCCCTAACTCTCTCCCCTCCCTTCCTAATACCCTATCCCCCTTTCTCTCTTCTCTTCTGCCTCCCTATCCCCCCATACCCCATCCGCTGTCTTCTCCACCCCCCTCGTGCCAAATGGGAAATGTTCACCCATTCACTGCATAGTGCCCTGAGTAGTGACTCATCCAATTTAACTGACACCCTATATAGTGAACAAGTGAACTTTTCAGACAGAGCGTCTGTCTCGCCCCCTCACTCTTTGCCCTCCCCTTTCCACTCCGCTCCTCTGTCTATCCCCCTTTCCCGACCTCCCCTCTCTCCCTCTCTCTCTCTCTTCCCCTCTCTCTCTCTCTCCTGTCCCTTCTCTCCATTCTTCCTCTTTCTTCCTTACACTTGTCTAGTCTATGTTCTAATCTCTCCCCTTATCCCATCTCTGTCTCACCCTCCATCTCTATTACCTTTCCTTCTCTGTAGCACACTCTCTGGCATACTTCAACTAAATGTATGTGTTTTTAATGAAATGCATACATCTTTCCATTTTACAGTCAGAGGTCCTACCACCGCTTGGATGGGGAAAGGGGTCTGTGTGACCTTTAGATCTAGCTCTCAAGGTTACAGCCAGCCAACAGGCTTCTTTCTTTCATTCTTTCTTTTTTTTTTTTTTTTTACTTTCCACAAGCAAAACAGAAATCTGCAGCAAAACTCAGGTGGCAGGTCCACCTTCTGAGTCACATGAATACATAAATGAATAAGCAGTCAGCAGACCCCCAAACAATCAACTACCCAACCAACCACCCAACAACATAAATAAATAAATAAACAAATACACAAACAAACAAATAAATAAATGTAGTAAGGGTTGAGGCTGCAAAGCCTTGGCAAAGCTGACAGGTGGGCTGGCGGGCGCAGGAGTAGCTGAGTGATGAAGTCCTATCGGCTGCCACCACCACTGTGGCCAGGGGCTACTCAATGCCACCACTGTGCCCGGGGTCTACTCACCGCAGGGCACAGAGGCCCAACCAACCTCTCAACAAACACAACACTCTCCTAAAACAAGCTTTTTGGCCTTTGCCTGCCCCCATAGACAAACAGCCTATCCTGAGTTTTGTGTGGCTACAGTGCTTATAAAGGAGTGGACGTAGGATAGGAGGTGGAGGTAGAGGAGGGGAATAATGAGGTAGAGGAATGGTGGGAGGAGGAGGATAAAGGAGGTAGAGGTGGAGGAAGAGGAAGATGAAGACAAGAGAGATAGTGGTGCCGAGAGCCCACTACACACCTAGTACAACCATGAGAAGAGAGAACCTCAGACCTCTACAAATGCTAAGTTGCACAACCATGCTTTGGTTTCCCTTCCCCCCACATGCACACATAAACATGCACACACACGCACACACACACTTATTACACATTCTTTATTACACACTCTAATCAAATGTGCTGGCTTGTGATGCCAGTACATTTAATCGTTTACTTCTTCAAAGTCAATATACTTACTTTATACTTCATTTCAGTGCTATGCATCTAGCAATTAACTTGCATCTAATTTAGAATACAATTATTGACAAAGCATTAAGAGTTTATTGTTCTTCCAAGTTTTCTAAGCCTGAGTTTATGTAAAAGTACTTAAATGCAAAGAGCTGCAATGTTTTTTTAAGGTGCCAAGTGCTTTGTTATCAGTTCGTCTAGCGCTCTTAGACGAAAGAAACAACAACTGCTTTCGAAAATATTAGCAGACAGCCAGCAAGCCTGCCAGCCTTCATCACCACACCTTGACTTAGAGGATGTTTGTCGATGTCTGTTATCACAGCTTGTTAAAGTGCAGCAATAAGCAACACATGGCTGCGTCATCCCAGCAGAGGTGTGAGGACAGGCTATTTTATTTGAACTGCGCTGTTACTTGCTCAAGACTTTTAATGAGGGACTTCTTTTTTGGGGGCACTTGGTCAACAGGGTCGAGAGAGGTGAGGCTGAAGGAAAGAAAAAGTAGCTTACCAGAAGGAAGTATGCACATGTGATTGTTCGGTGGTCTGCTTAACCATTGGCAGGATAACCAAAAGGATAACACACACACACACACACACACACAAATTCACACAAACACATACATACACATACACACACACACACACACACATTCATGCATTCATTCAAAGACAAAATTGCTCAGCTGCACTCAATTCTAAGGTTGTCTCAAGGGACACTGTTAAGACTTAGCAGTTTTAATGATATGGCTGGAGGAAAATATCCCTGAAAATTACAGCAGGATCGATAGTGATAAATCAGCATAATAAGGAATTCAAGCTTGATCAAGTCTAAAGGAAACTGGCAACTTTCTCTCTCTCCCCCCCCCCCCCCCCCCCCCCCCCTCTCTCAGATGCAGGGAGCAAGGGGGCAGAGCATTGTGAGTGAGCGTGGTGGTGATTGCTTCTTGTGTTTGTTGCAAGTTCATTTGTTGTTGATGCATATTTGTTTAGTGTTGGGTTAGTTTAAGCTCTTTTTTGTTTTCACCTGGGCATCTGTCTCCCTTCCTTTGGGAGTATGGCTGGCCCAGGTATGGATGTTAGGTTTCTAACTCAGCCACATGTTGTTAAAGTAGCATAGAAGGCCAGTGTGGAGACTTAGTCTTGCTATTTGGGGACTTTTTTGGCATGAGAATGTGTTACCTGTGTCAAGAATGAACAATGTTGTTTGTTTTTCGAGATCGGTTGAGATGGCCAGTGACCTTGTTGAAAACAGCCTTGTGATAAATGGAGAATACACGTCTGTCCTTACTTTGTTTATGTCTTCGAAAAAAAAGTCATATTGTCCAACGTGCCAACTTTTATAAGTGATGAAGTTTTGGTTGATAATGTTTCCCATTACAGGAAAATAGTATCGCCTGTATTATATGCAGGGAGAGTTGGATTTAAAATTGAGTGTTAACTCTTTAAGACGTACCCCTATTATGATTTTGTTGTTACCAGAATGGCAATGACCAAGTTGTAATGTATTACTAAAGGCTTTCTGTAATGTCATAGTAATGTTGTAATGTTGTAATTACATTTTTTTTTTCAGTTACAGCGAGTCAAAGTGCCAGAGATACAGTGACAGCTAAGAGGCTACAGTGAACAACTTTAATTATGTGATTCCTGGGCATCTTCTCAGAGCCTGCCCTAAGAATCAAAAAAGCTCTGATAAAGATGATACTGTGGGCGTGGATAATGGTGAAACTGCTGAATCCAGTGTTTCCAAAACATTACAAGAGCGCTTTTAAAGAAAAGCAACAATTGAGTGATATATTCCTCTGAATTACTTTGGACAAACCGTTGACACTGGAGGAGCTTTAAGCAGCAGTCACCAGAATGCAGAATGGCCGTACTCCTGGTATACATGGATTACAAGCTGTCTTTTTTTAAGTTTTCTGGTCAGTAATAGGGATGGACTTACTGGACATGGTAAATGGCAGCATTAACTCACCCCACCAAACCACACACACACATGCACACACAAGCAAATGCACGTACACTTTCTTTCTCGTTTTCTCTCCTCACCTTGTATCCTTCACGTATCCTCACAAATTCCTCTTTCAGAACTGGGTTCTTTAACCGACTCAACTCAAATACCTTTTCCCATGTCTGTTACACATCTTTCAATTATATGCAGTAACCATAGGTGAAGAACAAGGTCCTGTGTTACTTCATTAAGCAAGATTTTTCTTATAAAAAGATTAAGACTATGCAATCACCATGGTAACAGTTTCTAGCAATTGGCCAACATGACTACTCATTTTCAAGGGTTCTGCTAATTTTATGCTGCAAGGCCTTTTACTGAAAGCTGATGGCCACTGGGTAGAGCACAAGCTGCTGGGGTCTCTGTCCCCATAAATTTGGAGACGTATTTATAGATGAGAGATAGATGAAAACAAAATGGCAGCTTTTGTGCTCAACAGTGTGCCATGCTTTTGACAGATAAAACTTAAGACTTAAAAGAGGCTTAAGATGCTACTGCGATGAGAGTGTTTCTGGTGAAGAAAGTATGTGTGTGTGTGTGTGTGTGTGTGTGTGTGTGTGTGTGTGTGTGTGTGTGTGTGTGTGTGTGTGTGTGTGCGTGTGTGGATGCTACAGGGGTGTGTGTGTCTGCAGGAGAGTGTGTGTGTGTGTGTGTGTGTGTGTGTGTGTGTGTGTATGTGTGTGTGTGTGTGTGTGTGTGAGTTTGCAGTAAGCCCAGTGGCTGGTCGCTGTGCAGTGCTCTGTCAGGGCACTCCAGGTCTCCGTCTCTGGCTCTACCCTCTCTCCTCCTGCAGGGCCGAGCTCTGACTTTGTTGTTTTGGTTAACCCTGCATCGATCCTTCGCACTCCCTCCCTCTCCAGGGGACCAACGGGGGATTTCATTATTTTGCTGCCCTTGCATCACTACAGCGACTGCTATACGAACCACCAAGACACAAGAGTGTCTTACTGAGATCCATGTCCCCATCGTCCCGAATCTCTATAGCAAATTCAATGCAGCACCATGCTTTGGTATTCCATACACAATCACATACACACACAGACACAGACATAATCACACACACACACATGCAGACAGACACACACACATACACTAATGCACCTCTCTCACAGACACACGCTCAGAAACACACTCAGATTCAGGCACAGGCACACACACACACACACACACACACACACACTCAGATATGCACTCTCAAATATGTGCTAAAACAGACAGACACCCACCCACCCACACACATACGCCTCGGTAAAGGTATCTCCACTTAACTGCATTGAAAAATAATGACATGGTGCAAAGTTAGAATAGACTTCTTCACCCCTCTCCAGCTCTGTCTCCCATCTCCCATCTTCATCTCTGTCTCTCTTTCTCTCTCTCTCTCTCTCTGTCTCGCTCTTCTTTCTCTCTATCTCTTTTCTTTTTCATGCCCCAGACTCTCTCTGTCTTACACCACTTTCTCTTTCTCTCTCTGTTCCGTGCTCCCATGGAACACATGGCCTTATGGGAGTTCATTAAAGGGGGTCAAAGGTCGTGAGTTCGGAGGAGCACCGTGAAGGCGCCTGACATCTGTCAGCAGGGAGTGCAGAAAGCAGAGAAGGGTTTTTGGGTGGGTGGGTGTGTGTGTCAGGAGGGAGTACAGAAATGAGAGAAGGTGCCTCCTCACTTCAGAAATGGGGCAAAGAAAAAAGGAAAAAGAAAAAAAATGTGTAAATAAAATGTGTTCTGTTTTGGATTAAAGTATGACACAGACAGCAAATTTGCCCAGGATAATCATACATCAAATGTTTGTATGACAAACCAGCTGTCATCAGTGGCGTTTTCTCCCGGAGGCCAAGGGAAGCCATGCTTCCCCTATTTTGTCCGACAATAGCGGGCATTTTAATTGAAACATCCGGCCTATTAATGTACCGGTTTTGCTCCTTCTTCTCGCTTCAGTAATCCATCTGCCGTTTTCTCACTCAGTATTTTGCTTTGAGTGAAATGGCGCCCCCCAACTCCCTGATGTAGACCATTAGCCTGTGTGGTGAAACAGTGTATTACACTGTCGTATCCAAGTGGAAGCCAGCCTGAATTGGCATCCCTATCACTAGGTAAGGGTGAAAAAAAACGAACGATCAACCAATCAGATTAGTTATACTACCCATCTGTGATTGGCCAGCACAGTATGAAGGGAAGCCAGCCTGCCTTTGCCTCCTCGAGAGAATCGATCTATGTTCACATGGTACAAATATCCATACATGTGCACCCGACGTACACGTTTAAAATTAAATCAATCAAGAAATCAAGATGACAAACAGTTTTACCAAACTGTCATATAACAACTTTAAATGAAGTCAGATGGCAGACCAACACCAGTTATGAGGGAGAGGAGGGTTTTAGAAGTTTTAAGGAGAAGAATTGCGTTTGCACAGTGACTAGCCGAAGACATACAGACATGCATGAGTGAACAGAGGGCTGTGAGGTAATGCCCAAAGCTTGGGAAACAGCTTTCAGATAAAATGATGACAAATTGCATATTTACTACCAGCCCTAGTGTAATAAAGTAAGATTCTGCAAGATATTTCTGGTATTGAAGTTTCGTTTTGTAGCTGCTACACATAGTCTACAGATAATGTGCACTAAAACAGTGTGCTGGAGCACCTTGTTGTGTTGTGGAAGTTTGTATGTTTAATATTAGTGGTTTGTATGAGAAAAAAAAATTGGTATCTTTAAAAGTCTAGCAAGACATAGCCATTGCCAGTATGTGCTATGTAACGTTCTGCTAACCTGCTTTGTTTTTCATAGCCTAACGATGTTTCTAGTCCATCGTATAATTATTGCGTGGTATGAAATAGAATATGGGATTTCGATAACTGACATGTAAGACAACCTGTCCCCTCAATCAGTTTGATGTAGACGTTCTTGCTTGCACTGGAAAATAATCACCTGTTTGCTGATTTGCTATTATGGGTAGGCTATTTTATGTTGTGTATAGCCATCTTTCCATACCAGCCACTAGCACATACAAGCGTTTTTTTTCCTTAGAATGATTAAAACGTATTTTAGACAGACTTGTAGACAGGACTGGCTTGTCAACCTAGCCTAAATATCATCATGGATAACCTAAAGGCCAGTGAGAAATTCTACGATGCTGTTATTGACCGCTTTGCAAGGATAAAAGGACGGTGGCATGCCTTATCTTGTAATTAGGCTAACTAACTGCTGCATCTCTGTTCTGCGTTACGTGCGCTGCCCATGTATGCGTAATTCCTGTGTTCTATCTGCAATGTCTTAGCCCGAATTTAACTAGTTTGCTGCAGATGTTTTCAAAATAGTCTACAAGAAGAAGGTTCGAAGAAGGTTGATGGGGCAGCCTTTTAAATGTATGACAGTTTAATGCGGAATGCAGTTTAGCAGTTCGTTGGTTTGTAGAGGGAGAGGTAGCGCTTGTGTCTCACTTGCATTGCTTCCGCACAGCCCATTGTTTTATTCCACGTATGTTCTTTAAAAAACAAATAAAACAATCAAACTAAAAACACCAAACAAGAAACTATAAAAACTAAACAAAAGTTTAAGTTTCTATTAAAAAACACACATGCGCAAGGTAGTTAGTTAGCCTAATTACTAGTTCTCTTATCTCGCTTGGCTTCCCTACAAAAATCCCCCACGCCATGCCACTGGCTGTTATCACAATGTCCAAACGGTGCAATTAAATGTCCCAGTATGAACGCTGCGCTGATCCTCCCAGGATGCAAACCACAGTATAAATTTTATTTACAACAGAGATGCATCACAGCGGAGATGAAGTGCCTGTCATCTGCGACAAATGATTCCCACTTCCACAGTATGCAGAGCAAGCTAACAAACGATACTGCTCTCGTGTTTTTTTTTTTTTTCCAGTGTTTTTTCCCATGTCTCCCCAGCAAGAACAACTGACCACAAGCGTGCGCAGGCATCTGCGGGGTGCCTCGGCCTCGGGGCAAATGTGCTATCGTCAGCGGAAATGAGCGACGGTGGGAGAGCGATGCGGCCCCGCTAATCTTCATAGCTGAGCGATAAATCTGCCCGACGTCAAAGCCGCCTTCAAAAACCACATTACCGGGAATGCCATCAAACGCCACCATCGCGGGGCTTTAGCATAATCGATACGTGCTCGTAAATCAGGTTATCCGTCACACCTGCGGCCCAGGGGCTGTAAATGTAGTTATTGTGCCCACAATTGCTTACAAAAAAGGCCCATGTCCAAAGTGAAGGCTAAAGTGCTGTGCTTCGTCTGTGCCATTACTTTTTATGTGTGTGTGTCACGTGCACTTCTTTCACCCCCAGCCATCTATGCTATTACCACTGTCAACATGCAGAGCAAGCGTATTAAGTTTGGTTGGTAAATTGGAAAAAAGGGATGAGAGCAAGAGAGAGAGAGAGAGAGAGAGAGAGAGAGAGAGAGAGAGAGAGAGAGACTGCAGTCTGGGGAATTCATGAGCCAAAGTGCAAAAGAAGGGGTGAATGAAGTCAATTCATTCCTTGTGTATAGAGAAAGAAGAGTGAACACAATTGAAGTGTGTGTGTGTGTGTGTGTATTACTATGAGCACGTTTGGTCTTCACCTTGGCCCCTCCACTGGCCTTACATGTGCACATGCTCAGGACCCATGAGCACGTGTGTGTGTGCATGTGTGTGTGTTTCTGTATGAATGTAAATGTCTCTTTCCTGTATTTATATCTTTTGTATGACTGCTTTGGTAATATGAATGCCCTACTGGCCATGCCAGCAATGCGCCATAAATGAAATGCATAAGTATGCATACATGCATGCATATGATGCGTTAATGCTTTGTGTGTGCTTTGTATGCCTAAGATTGTATGAGCATGTAATGTGGGTATCCAAATGTGTGTGTGTGTGTGTGTGTGTGTGTGTGTTTGTATGTTATGGGTTTGTGCGTCTGTGTGTGTGTTTGTGTGTGTATGTGTGTGTGTGCACGCATGTGTGTGTGTGTGTGTGTGTGTGTTTGTATATCTGTGAATGTGTGTGTGTGTGTGTGTGTGTGTGTGTGTGTGTGTGTGTGAGTGTGTGTATGTCTGTGAATGTGTGTGTGTGTGTGTGTGTGTGTGTGTGTGTGTGTGTGTGTGTGTGTATCCATATGCTGAGTGTCCTATTCCCCTTCGCCATGAGGGCGGATGGAGCCAAGGCACTGAGTGTGATAAGCGTGGCGCTATTGGAGCTGGAAATAAGCAGCCGCCGCATCGGATGCCAGTTTCATTCCCCAGTCAGGCCCAGCACTTTCATCCATATTCCATCAGAAAACTGCAGGCCTGCACGGAAGCAATGGCAAATTTGATTTACAAATGTATCATTTCGTCTCTCCCTCCCTCCCTCTCTCTCTCTCTCCTTCTCCCTCCCCATCTCTCTGTCCTCTTTCCCTCATCCTCCGTTCACGCTCTTTCTTTTTCTTCTTCCTCCATCTCTTTTTCTCTCTCTCTCCTTACCCCTCTTCCTCTTTCTCCTCCTTTTTTCTCTTCTCCCTGTTTTTCCTCCCTTCAGTTTCTTTCTCTCTTTCCTCCTTTCTTCTCTCTCTCTCTTCCCTCTATCCCCCCTTCCCTCTCTCGCTCTCTCTCTTTCTGTTGGCTGCAGTGTGATAGAAATTCAGTTAACTTGGCCGCCCTGAAGCAGAGACGAATAATTCCTCTATCTGACTTGATGGCAAAATAATCAAGCCTTTAAGCGCCTATTACATGCTCAAACCAGTTTAGGTCAGCAAGCACAGCCATCAGATATGTCTCCACTGCCATCGGCCATTCGATCATACTCTGCACACACAAGATCTCCATCTCCTCCGGTGATGAGTTTGCACTCCCGACAACAAAGAGGAGGGAAAAAAAGAAATATAAGAAAAACATTTTGAGCGAGACCGGGAGATAGCAAGTTAGACACCAGACACTACACTGCCCTACAAAGGCAAAGTGCAGTAACTACACAAACATTAGAATGGAGAAAAATGCCTTTAAAGTTGTCATACTGCCCAGTCAATGTTGTAATAGTGGTGATGCCTTTATATACCTTCTAAATAGGAAGAAGCAAGAGATTTAGTCACGAGACAAAGGGAGTGTTATAAAGTCAATTTCCAGTCTAAACTTTTAGTTTGAACTAAATATGTGGTTACTGTCTTTTGGCTCTGTAGGGCAGTATAGCTGGATGCTGCCACTCCTGGGCTCCTCCTTGCACCTCTCCTTTCTCTCTCCAACACCCAGCTTGACAGACAGATAGGGATCATAAGTTATGTAATAGCATCAGTCGTCTTAGAGCCTACAATTTTGCATGACAAGCTCTTCTGAAGCTAGGCACTGCCTGATCTGTTAGATAATCCATTTTGGCTTCGTCTGAGTGACTTACTGTTTTAAAGCTCTGGCAAGGAATTAAGGAATTTTGAGGGGGATTTTGAGGGGAATTTTTTTTACTTTTATTGGGGTGTAGTGACAGGAGTCTGGGAGCTCATCCAGGAAAGCGTCAGGGCTCTCTCTCTGTCTCTATCTCTCTCTCTTGCTCCCTCTCTCTCTTTCTCTCTCTACCTTGCCTTCATGTTTACTATATCCATTACTCTCTCTGAACTGCCTCTCCTTCTTCCTCTACCTGTCAAACACATGCATGCACAGAGAGAGGGAGGGAGAGCAAGAGAAAAGCATGTGTGCACACACATACACACACACACACACACACACATGTTCTGCTTCTCTTTCCTTTTCTGTCTCGTTTTATTTTAATTAGGGTTGTAATTAAGATGAGCCCAGTATAATTGTCATTAGCCTGAGTGACACAATGTGTGCTCTCCCAAACAGCAGCAGAAATAAACACAGCAGCTGTGGACACAGGTAGTAGGGCCTGTGACTGCCAAATGGGAAACAAACAATAACAAACATCATTATAACATTTCTATTTACACACAGGGCTTTCTCTCTCTCTCTCTCTCTCTCTCTCTCTAACTGCCTCTCTTTCTCTCTAAATGTCTCTCTCTTCCTCTCAAATGGTAGGATAGGGACACTGTAACTAACAGCAATCGAGTCAAACAAATCTGTTTCAAAATCCATTTGTTTCACTGTCTGTCTGTCTATCTTTCTTTGTCTGTCTGTCTCACTCTAAGAATGACAGTGGTGTCGCTCATGGACCACTTCTTCATTCATCACATGTCTTAGCCACTCTCTCAGGCACTCTATCCCTCTGCATCCATCACTCACTCCCATTTCCCATTCACTCCATCTCTCATTCAACCCGGCCACCTGAGGTGAATTACACAAACCTTATGTGGGCTTCAAGGCAAGACAATGCCATGAGCCACCTCCTCCTGCTACCACCCCACTTCACACCCCAACCCACCCCATCCCCACCTCCACTCACCATCCCACCTCACCCCATCCCCACCCTACCCCACCTCCATTCCCCACCTCTACTCACCATCACAGCCCAGCCCACCCCACCCCCACCTCCACTCACCATCCCACCACACCCCACTCCACCCCAGCCCAACGCCACCCCAACTACTGCACCTACCTCACCCCACCTCACACCACGCCCACCTCCCCTCACCACCCCAACCCACCCCATGCCCACCTCCACTCACCACCCCACCTGCATTCCCCACCCCATCCCCACCCCAACTACCTACCTCACCCCACCTCACTCCCTACCTTACCCCTCCTCACACCATCTACACCTCCATTCTCCACTCTATGCCCAATTCCACTCCTCACCTCACCTCACAACCCACCTCCATCCTATACCCCTGCACAGTAATCAGCCATGCCAGCTGACCTCTGAGTACTGTCTCTGAGTACTGCCTGCAGACATTTTTTATAGCCAAAACATGACACATCTGCACCGAACTAAGACATAAATAATTAAAGCCCTTACCTCTTCACACCCCCAACCTCGCTGACACACTGTGGTGATCAAATGCCACAAATTTCACACACTCAAGGGGCCCTGGCTATCCTATGGTAGAGCATTTGGACAATGTTTTTACTACTGCCGACACACAGCAGTCAGGCACAGATAAACTCACGTCAACAAACAGGCCTCCTTATTTCATGGTGATTGTTTTATATCGCCTACAATGCTTGCAAGGTTTAACAAGTCCTACAAGAAACACTCTATGTCCCGCAGCAGAGTAAGAAAGAGCCAGAGGCACAGCATGAGAAAACTATTTCACTCTTTTTTGTTTTTCTTTTTTCTTTTCTTTTTTTTGGGGTGGGTGGTGGGGTTGCTAGGGACTGAGCAGCTTAAGTCAAAGCATAACAAATAGCCAAAATGTTTTGTTTAGCAAAGGCGTTTTGTGGACGAGTGCACTTTTTTAGAACATTTTCTAGACACATCTCTCAGAACGGTCAAGATGAGTGTGTATGTGTGGAGCTGCCTAAGCACCACTCCCACACACAGCAAACACACACACACTGAGGAGTGGATTTTATGTCTGACGCAAAGTCCCTGAGGAGTCTTGGAAAACAATATAAATCATTAAGTCTGGATTACAAGAAATCCACCCTGGCTTCTCTTTAAAGCCACATATCAAGAAGTTGTTTGACGACTGAAGATAAATAAGCGATAGGTAAGGGATTCGGCCTTCCTCAACATAATTTCAGTCTCATTGCTTTGTGTGTCAATATTTCTGTGTCCAAATCCCACACTAACACTGGCTGTACATGCTTAGCCCTTACCGTGAGATTCACTGAGCATCTACTATTGATGTGGAAATCTATAGAGTTGAGTTAGTTTAGCCTCCCTGTGTGAGTACTGGACCTGCTAGAATAGATCTGTGCACTGTATGTTGCAGAGAAAGGTTGTCGATAAGCATCCTAACAGTGCCAGAATCTAATGTCCGTGGAGTCTGGGCTGAAGGCGTCACTCTAGGAGAGGTTGGTGACAGGCTTTTAAAAAACCTTGATTCATCTCAAGCAAAGCCCAACTTTCACTTTTTCTATGAGACCAACATTTTTATGGCACAAATGGTCAGCAGCATTGGTCCTTTTTTTAATTGGAAAGCTAAAACCAGCAAGTGTGAGAAGGTTGTGTAATTAAATCCTGAGGGGCACGCAGTGAACATTACTGACAATGTGAAACACTAGCTTTTCAACACTAACTGAAGCTTGAAGTGTAATCGAAAGAGACTGGTGTTATGGAGAAGATTCCTTCAGAGATACACCTCTAAAGTGTCTGCGTACCTCAATAATTGATGTCACATACTTCCTGCACAATAGGCTATGGAGGAGTGTGGATTTCGCCTTACAGGAGTCCTTTCACTGGCGCTCATGCCAGGTGTGTGTCTGGAACATGACATGAATGCCTGAAGTCTGATGTGTGTGGTGTGCAGGGGGCATAAACTGCTGGCTGTGAGTAGACACACATACACGCATGCACACAGACCCAGACACACACACACATACACACACACACACACATACACAAACATACAGGGCTAGACAGACTCCTAGTGTTTATTATTTGTCAGCTGCTTGCTGTCTTTTGGTGTCAGATTTGTTCCCTGTGAAAATCTGAGGTGAGAGTTTACTGGACTGCCACCTGTGGGACAGCGAGAGCATCTGTGTGTGGAGAGCACTGACCCTAAAGCATCCCAGGCAGCAGTGAAGTAGACAGACTTTGAACTCGACAGCTTCTCCACCACCAAACAAATCGCAACACCAAAGGAACCACTGCAGCAGCAACCACAACACAACACACCACCGTTCTATTATTAAAAACATAAACCTGCTTCTGTCCATGTTTTAACTGACAGAGGGCTTTCTTAATCTTCCTCAGGGTGCCTACGTGTCTTTCTGCCTCTTGCCATTGCTCATCCTGTTCCCACACACTGCACCGTGCCGGGTAAGAGTGCTCTTAAGCTATCCTCAGGCTCGCCTTTGAAGTGGGGCTACGTCTTGGCTGGGATCGGTGAGCGTCGCGCGACAGGCATGACGAGCAGTGAGCATGGTGGAGGAGAGGCGGGTGGGTGCGGGGAGGGTTAGGCCCGATTAAGCGCTGTGGAAACAGGATTACCAGCGCGGTTTCGCTTTCTAATTAATTATCTGGATGTTTGGGCCAATAAATCCTGGTTATCTTGCTCGCTAATCGCAGTGGGAGATAACACCAGCGCCGCACTCCAACCAGAGGAAGGCTAAGAGTGCCTGAGTTTATGCGAAGAGTGTATGTCTTTATGTGTGTGTGTACCTGTCTTTGTGTGTGTGTGTGTCTGCGTGTGTGTGTGTGTATCTGTGCATGTATGTATGTGTGTGTGTGTGTGTGTGTGTGTGTGTGTGTGTGTGTGTGTGTGTGTGTGTGTGTGTGTGTGCATGTTTGTGTGTGTGTTTGTGTGGTTGTGTGCATATGTGTGTGTGTGAGTGTATGTGTCTTGGAGATGACACACACACTTGGAGATTTGTGTGTGTGTTGGAGATGCTGGGGTCTTATTCTGTGTATGATTTAATTAGTGGTGGATAATGACAAAAACACAGAATGAGAAAGAGCACTGTACATGGAGAGACAATTATCCATCCAGATAAGAGAGTGTGTGTGTGTGAGAGAGAGAGACAGAGAGACAGAGAGAGAGAGAGAGAGAGAGAGATAGAGAGAGAGAGAGAGAGAGAGAGAGAGAGAGAGAGAGAGAGAGAGAGAGAGAGAGAGAGAGACGGAGAGCAGCACTGAGTGAGAGAGATGCTAAGATGAGACATGGAGAAACACATATAGAAAGTGAGGGAGAAACAGTAGGAGTGAAAGTGCACTGAGGGCTGCAAGTAAAAAGAGCTAAAGAAAAGCTACATTTAATTTCAGAGTTTAGATCATGCACATCCAATTAGCTTTGCCAAGAGAAATGCTTCCACAAGGCCAGTTCAGGTTCCTTTCTTTGAAGTTTGCGAAAGCCTGTATTGTTTTGTTTAGGGGAATTGGTGTGCTAATACTCCCTCGCTGAGCTGTACATCCTTGGATCTTCCCACACAGTGTGTGCGTGCCTGCAGCTCAACGTGCTCCCGGCTGCTTGTGTGGTCACTGGAAACGGAGCTACAGCAAAGCAGTAGGCTGGGAAGCTGCAATGCTATTGTAGTCTCCTCTTTGTGTTAAATATCCTCACTGGTTTTAAAAGAAATACATGTGAGGTGTTTTCTCTATTTGTGTTAAGTATACTCAGCGGTGTTAAAAGAAATACGCGATGTGTTTTCTCTATTTGTTTTAAGTGTTCTCACTGTTTAAAAGAAATATGTGTGATGTTTTCTCTACGTTTGTTAAGTATGCTCACTGTTTTAAATGGGAATAAAAGTAATGTGTTTATG
>CM050218.1:30797500-30807500 GCA_027475355.1 Coilia nasus | reverse complement strand
GAAAATAATAAAGTGCGCTGGAGCTAACAGCTAATTATTGGCAGTCTCATCACACATGATGGCAGAGCATACTAAGCAGATGTAGCCACTGACAAAAGCCATGGTGGCCATTTTGTTTGTCTGGATTTAACAGATTTCTCCTAAATCTGGGCTGAGCACATGCCCAGATCTCTTCAGTGTGACCATTTTGTTTGTCTGCAATGGACAGATTTTATGCAAAATCTTAAACTAAAACACACCAAGACCTCTCTGCATGACAACTCTGCCACAAAGACAATCAGTCAGACCCTTTCACCATTACACAGTCATATGGACTGCAGCCCCTGTCTAACACTCGGGTATGCCTAGATATGCTATGAGCAAGCCATTGTCTTATATAGAGATATGCCAAAATAATTGATGTGCAACTATTAGTATGCATGATAGACATTGTATGTGATGGGCATTCATGCATATATTGTAGGTAATGGACATCCATGTATGTATTGCGTGTTATGAGCATTCATGTATATATTGTATGTAATGGGCATTTATGTATATATTCTATGTGATGGGTATTCGTGCATGTGAGGGGCATCTGTGGACAACACCTGCCAGAAGCATAACAACAAACTGCAGGTAGAATAATTGCAGTAAAAACAGAGTGGAGTTTAAAATCACTGGGGAAGACTGACGTGGGAACCAGGGCAAAACAATTAGAACAAACTCCACATCTATTTGTATCACAATCCCTTTAAGATGGCAGCAAACAAACTTCCAGGAGGACAAACATTAGAGGCCCAAAGCCCACAGCAGCCAGAGGCGCAGCTCAGCAGATAGGCAACACAAGGGATGGAAAAACACACACACACACACACACACACACACACACACACACACACACACACACACACATACAGAACAACAGAAGAGCAACTCTTCTCCACTGCACCCATGACATAATATATTGCTTATTGTGTATAAATCAAATAGCCATCTATCTCAGGAGAGGCTTTCTGCTCGCATCAGGCCTCTCACATTCATTACCATATCAGTTAACGCGATTATATGCAAATGGCTCCACCCAGTAGCAGTGTCTACATATCAATTACAGTGACAGCGAGGTGCTTGCAACGCCGGTTATTATGGTAATTCCTTCCAGAAATAGTCAACACCTGAGAGACAGGGAGTGGGAAGGACAGGGGAGAGAGAGAGAGAGAGAGAGAGAGAGAGAGATGGAGAGAGGGAGAGAGAGGGATGAATGGGGGGAGGGAGAGAGGGAGGGAGGAAGGGAGAAAAGATAAAAAAAGAAAAGGAATAAAAGAAGGGATAAAAAAGAAGGGATAAAAAATAGTTAAACTCTGAATGCAACAGGCTAAATCAATTTTGCTCCTCCGTACAGATACCAACTCGGTATGATGTTTTAACATGCCAATTTTCATTTTACACCGAAGTTCTCCTTTAAAGCTGATGGCGGGGAATGGGACAGCTCCAGACAGCAATTTAGGCTGTGATGCCTGTGTGTCTGTGAAAGCTACTTCTCTCCACGTGTAAAGAGAACAACAATCTCCATGCTATGCAGGCAGTCACGAGGACATGTCAGAAGAGGCCGCACGAATCACGGCGAACATCATATCCCTTCACGCGGGCGTCTGGAGAGGACCGTTATGACTAAATGTTGACCATGCAGGGCTCCATTACCTCAATGACTCCATCTCACACTAGGTGCTGTTAGATGCTGATGTCAGGGTCAGGCTGCACTGCATTAAGAGTGTGAAGATGGCAGCAAAACAGCCATCTCCACACAAGCTACACACCAAGTACTGACAGAAGGAACGACTCTTTATTTGTCCAGTATTACACACACTCACAGACACACACGCACACACACGCACACACACACAGACACCAACAAATACTCAGAGCTGTGCAGCAGAGATGTGTGAGAGACTGGAGTAAAAGTGTGGTAGCCCACTGCTGGGTCTTTGTATCTGTAATGCCAACTCTAACACACAGTCAGTCTCTGTCTCTGTCTCTCTCACACACACACACTCACACACACTTCACTGAATGCCACTGGACTGGGCACTACTCTGTGTGGTAGTTTTGCAATTCCAGTTGCAGTCCAGTACACTGTTTTATCTGGCAAGTACGCTGTCAGCCAGCACCATTAAAGAGAGGCAGCCAACAGCATTTACATGCCTCTGGCCCCTAGTGACAGCCTGTGAATGTGCTGCCTTCACACCTCTACTGAGTGACAGAAAGCTAGCTACACACATACAAACATGCCCACACACATATACACACACACACACACACACTCTCACACACACATGCACACACACACACTCTCACACACACGCATGCCAATAACAAGATAAACACACACATGCAGTATACATGAAGCATAGTGTCCATGTCTGTGTGTAAGTATAGTGTGTGTGTGCGTGTGTGTGTGTGTGTATGTGTGTGTGTGTGTGAGGAGCAAGGCAATGAATCCATAAACAGATGGTGTGGCACTGGCTTGTTCTCCATGGAGCAGAGCCTCAAAAGTGCCCGCGGTTAGGCACTCGACCTCTGATTAAAAACACCGTCCTGTGAGATCACCGAATGGGGCTTGTGTGTGTGTGTGTGTGTGTGTGTGTGTGTGTGTGTAGGTGTGGGGGTGTGTGTGTGTGTGTATGTGTGTGTGTGTGTACAGTATGTGTGTGTTTTTCGATGTGTGTTGGGGGTGGTGCTGCTAGGTTGGTTGCAACAACACAGTTCCCTGTGCTAAAGCTCTTTCATCAGCAGTTTCTCATGAAACATATGCACACGGAAAACCCCGGCTCACCTGAGGCCAAACAAGCTCAGAATCGTACACTTACAGCAGGCGTGGTGGGAGAGGTGACACGTCACCATATAAATTTGCTTCGCTTTCAAGTGATTGTTATTGAAATGTCAAAACTTCTGGGAAGCACCTTGTGGGCTCCTTTTGTCCACACAGGGGTAAAAAAAAAAACAACAGCGTATCTGTTTTTGTGCAGCATAGCTCTGCTGTACATGACGTGAGGGCCAGAGAAATCCCAGTAAATCTACCTCCGAGGCCTGTGTGTGTGTGTGTGTGTGTGTGTGTGTGTGTGCGCGTATGTTTACCTCCGAGGCCGGTGTTTCATTAAGCGCTCCCTGTCCCTGCTTCAATTACATCTCCCATTCCCTGTGTTCCCTCAAAACAGATCTCATGTCAAATATTCCATGACCTGGATTCCGTGTTCCGTGCTGTGGCCGTGCTGTTTCCTCATGCTAATCCCAGCCATGCCTGAAGGGGGGAGGCAGGGATTCAGAGCTACATATTCTTGCCTGGAAGGTGTGTGTGAGGGGGTATATGTGTATGTGCATGTGTGTGTGTTTGTTGGGGGGTTGAGGCTGGCATTGAAGTCCACATCTTCTTGGCTGGAGGAGGGGTGTGTGCGCGTGTGTGTGTGTGTGTGTGTGTGTGTCGTTGAGCCTGGGATTGAGGCCTACAGTGGTTGTATGGGTGGGAGTTGCTGGGGAAGGGATGGGGTACCAGGCTTAATGAGAGCGAGATGTTGAATGTGCTTATACTCTTTGTGGACTACAGCCAAACTAACGCACATACACAACCATACATTCACATCAACACACACACACACACACACACACACAGCAACTCTGAACAACTGTACTGTAAATGTTCAACCTTTCAATGTGGGAAAGAGAGAGAGAGAAAAACAACTTCTGCTCATAGATACAGTGGTATGAGAAAGTTTGGGCACCCTTGACAATTGGCATTATTTATAATCACCAATCATTGGGTGTTTTAATTCACAACTTAATTTTGATATATCAAATAACTGATGAACACAAATCATATTTCAGCAGTGAAATGAGGTTTATTGGGTTAACAGAAAATGTGCAATATTCCCCAAAACAAAAAAAAGCCTGTGCATAAATTTGGGCACCTTAATAGAAAAATCATATTAGTATTTAGTAGAGCCTCCCTTTGCAAAAATAGCAGCCTGTAGACGCTTTCTGTAGCCACCAATGAGTGTCTGGATCCTGGATGATGGTATTTTGGCCCATTCCTCCTTGCAATTTAGTGATGTTTGAAGGATTCCGAGCATGGACAGCCTGCTTCAAGTCATCCCACAGATTCTCGATGATATTCAAATCTGGGGACTGGGATGGCTATTCCAAAACATTGTACTTGTTCCTCTGCATGAATGCTCGGGTAGATTTTGAGCAATGTTTGGGGTCATTGTCTTGTTGAAACACCCATCCCAGGCGCAACTTCAACTTTGTGACAGACTCTTGAACATTATTCTCAAGAATCTGCTGATACTGAGTGGAATCCATGCGACCCTCAATTTTAACAAGATTTCCAGTACCAGCACTGGCCACACAGCCCCACAGCATGATGGAACCTCCACCAAATTTTACTGTGGGAACCAGGTGTTTTTCTTCGAATTCTGTGTTCTTTTGCCGCCATGCATATCGCCTCTTGTTGTGACCAAACAATTCAATTTTTGTTTCATCAGTCCAAAGTATCTTATTCCAAAATGATATTGGCTTGTCCAAATGTTCTTTTGCATACCTCAAGCGACTCAGTTTGTGGCGACTGTGAGGAAAAGGCTTCTTCCGCATCACTCTTCCGTACAGCCTTTCCTTGTGCAAATTGCGCTGTATTGTTGACCGATGCACAGCGACACCGTCTGCAGCAAGATATCCTTGCAAGTCTTTGGAGGTGGTCTGTGGGTTGTTTTTAACCATTCTGACCATCCTTCGCTTTTGCCTCTCTGGAATTTTACTTGGCCTACCACTTCTGGGCTTAACAAGACCTGTGCCCGTGGCCTTCCATTTCCTCACAATGTCCCTGACAGTGGAAACTGACAGCTGAAATCTTTTGGACAGCTTTTTGTAACCTTCCCCTAAACCATAATGCTGGATAATCTTGGTTTTGAGGTCATCAGAAAGTTGTTTTGAGGCTTCCATGTTGCAGCTCTTCAGAGAAGAGTCAAACAGAATGAGAACTGGCATTTGGCCACCTTAAATACCTTTTGTCATTATTGGATACACCTGTCAATTAAGTTCAAGGCTTAACGAGCTCACCAAACCAACGTTGTGTGTCCAATTATCTTGTGATGATTAGTTACAGGCCATCAAAGCAACAAAATGACAAGGGTTCCCACACTTTTGCACAGCCTATTTTTTACATTTGATTTAATTTCATACAATTGCATACTATGAATACTTAAAATCTGTGTTTGGAAATCAAGCTAACACTTGGACTTGGAAATGAAGGACATGCCACCAAGATCATTTTGTGTGAAGTCAGAGTCCATTATTATACAACCTCAGAGGGGGTGCCCAAACTTTCTCATACCACGGTATCTAAATGAAAAGACTTAATAAGAAACACACACGCATGCTCACACACCCAACGACAAACACACATTGGTACACACACATAAATAAAGACAGATCACTTCACTCTGATATCAAACACTACTATTAAGTCCCAGCCACTTTTCTCCTCTTTTCTTCCTCTTTGATGTTCTCCTCTCGCCCCTCCTCTGCAAACACTCTGCGACCTTTACTTCAAAGAGCCCAAAAAAAGCAAACTGACTTACTCCTCACACACACACAAACTGGTCAAGGTGACCTGGCCTGTCAGCATGTTTCAAAAGGCCCAGTTCCATCTGAATTACCCTGTTAAACAACGCCTGACACACACACATGCACACACACACATACCGCCATCACCCCCCAACCCTCATCACTGCGGCCTCTGCAGGCCCCCTGGAAAGTGTCGTTAATTACCATGAGGCAGTCGCCACAGGGGTGCACATTACCATAACGACGCCACACAGCGGGCCCTCCTCTCCCCTCCGCATGTCTTAATGTCAGGCCTCGACGGGGACCCTCTTCGCCGGCTCGGGCCCATCTTCGCCAGCTCATGATGAGACATGTGAAATTAAAGAGCACAGCGGAGATGCTTCTGGGAGGTCCGCATGTCGCTGTGACATCTGACAGATCTAAGGTGGCGGAAAATGTTTTCTTAATCATCATCTGTTTTCTTCCCTGTGTTTCGCTTCCTCTTCTTTGTCTTCTTCTTCTCCAGTCGGGTTGATTACTGCAATGGCGTTTTCACAGGCCTTTGTAAAAAGACCATCAAACAGCTTCAACTGATCCAAATGCAGCAGCAAGGGTTCTTACACGAACAAAAAGATCTGACCACATTACTCCAATTTTAAGGTCTCTGCACTGGCTCCCAGTAAGTTACAGGACTCTAAGGCATTGCTTCTTGTGTTTAAAGCATTAAATGGGATGGGACCCAATTACAGTACCTATTGGATATGTTTCAGGTATATGCGCCAAATAGGTCTCTGAGATCACATCAGAAAAATCTGTTGGTAGAACCTGCTGTTAGAACAAAATGTGGTGAAGCAGCTTTCAGCTGCTATGCAGTGCTTTAAAGCTCTGTAACCAACTTCCAGAAGACATCAAAAATGCTCCTACTGTTGGCAGTTCCAAATCTAGACTTAAGACCAAACTGTTTTCAGATGCTTTCTGTTAATGATTTCTTTTAATTTTATAGTTATTTTATTAGTTTTTATGCTTTTATATCTTTTATTTACCACATACTTATTTTACTTTTACGTTTGCACACCTATTTTATCTTTTATGCTTTTAAATATTGTCTTTTGCTTTTATTTTTGTTAAGCATATTTTATTACCATTGTGTATGAAATGCGCTAGACAAATACACTTGCCTTGCCTTGCCTTAACATTGCTGTATTGCTTAGTCAAACATGCTGTACGTATAATAGTGTTGCATGTTAGCTTTTATCTACTTTGTTTACAGAAAGAAGCAAGAGATTTAGCCAGAAGACAAAGGTGTTATGAAGCCAATTTCCAGTCTAAACTCAATTTGACAAAATATGTAGTTACTGCCTGTTGGCTTTGTAGGGCAGAGTTGTGAACTCAGAGTTGTGATTAAGGTGTCAGTCTTGTGGAGGGTTGAGGATTCGACTGATTGTACCAGTAAGAAAAAAATGTGGACGGTGGATGGAGTAATCAGCGCTCTCCTGAAATGCTCCTCCATGACTGAAGTGCCCTTGAGCACACACACACACACACACACACACACACACACACACACACACACACACACACACACACACACACTTTGAAAGCATGTTTCAAAGACCCTGTTCCAAGGCATCTACCCGCACATTGCTCCAGGAGAACTGAGTACTGTACCTCTTTCACTGTGAGTCGCTCTGGATAAGAGTGTCAGCTTATGGTAATGTAATGCAGAATTTGCTGTCATAACACGACTACTGAGTCGACTCATGAGGCTTTATGCATTTTATAAGGCCAATGAGTTGCAAGCAAGGTGAATTACCTAGTAACATGTTCAAAGAATCAGACACTCTTCTGCCTAATTTAACAGACAAACAAGGGTAATAAATATGTGTGCTTTTTGCTCTGCTTAAAAGACCTTGACTTCGACATAGCATACGTCTAAGGCATACTGACAGCATGCTTTAGTAGTACACTTTAAACAAGAACTTGTGGTACCATCTGTTTTTGTGTGAGTACATTTTCCATGCTTGTTGAAGCAGCCTTGCGGGACGTAATACACACTCTCCAGTCAGGATTTATTATCATTTCACATAAACCGCTGGCTGGCTGCATCATCGCCATGACATATTTGTCCCGTTGCGTGCAATAAGAAGAAACGCATCTGAAATCCAAATGTTAAATTATAATCAGCGTGGACTTGGAAGTGTTTGCCTCTTAAATATTTAGTCAGTTCACTGCTCCTCCGTGGTGTAATAGTTGGTCTAACAAATAACAACACTGCTTCTCAAGGCAGATAAATTAGGGTGCTGAGCAGAGCAAAGCAGTGATAATCTGACATATTTATATGTGCAAAACAACACCACCACCGAGGACAACAACAACAAAACTGCCACATACCCTTACACCACTGGGATAAAGGGCTTTTCGAAGTCACACCAAATTCAGAGCGCAACAGCTTATGTGAGAAAATGCACAACTATTCTTCCCAGTCTTTTGTCAAGCGGACTTCCCCAGTGAATCGTCAATCGCTTTCCCAGCGGATCGAACTCGCTGACTGTTCCCTCCAAACAATAAAAACATTAAATTATGCAATAGCGAAAAGGGTCCAAACTTTATCCACTTAGTTAATGTTCTATGTCTCCCTGCGGAGGCGGGAGGGGGGCAGCCAAGACAGATTTTCATCAGCATTCATGCACTCGCAGAGGCCCCTCAGGTACCAAGCATTTACACTCTCCACAGCTATTACCTGCAAATGACCCAGCAGGGAGAGACCCGACCGAGTTACGTTTCCGAATCTCAAAGCGGACCTTGTCTGTCAACCACGGCAGGATAGATTGGCATTTATGTATGTCACCGCACCAAACCCCCACACCCCCATCCCAACCCACCCCCTCCCTACCTCCTCTAAAAAAACACAATAAATGATGAACATTTTTAGCTATTTTTCCACAGCTTTTTTTGAGCCTCATATCTTTTTTGCTTCTCTCAGATGCTGTCATTGAGCAGGACTCCTTCAATCATATTTGCTTTGTTATTCTCTAAGAGAGAACCTTGAAAAGCACCTTTGGTATGAAAATCTTACAGTGGTTAGAAAGTCCTGAGATTACTGATTGTCACTGACAGCATGGGCTACACACATCCACTTCAGAAGACAAGCCTTTATTCCTACGTCTGAGTTTGTTTCTCAGTGAGATATTGGACGCCAGGTGAGTTTGCTGAGGCATTGTGAATCGGGAAGAGCTCTTAACCTCCTCGGAAATTGCTTTGGGGAGCTGCTGTAATTCTGGTCCAAACATGAGGGAGTAGTAAGGGGGGTGGGGGGGGTGGGGGGGGGGGGTTGCTCAGCTCATCTGCGCGCAGAAAACTGTGGTCAGTGCCGAGAGGAAATGAGCTCGCTTCACATGAGAGGCGGCCGAAGAGCTGAGCTGCTATACTCAAGCTGCCTGGAAGGCCGACGGATAATGACCAGCATAGCCTCATCAACTGCCCCCTACACACAGCTTGTTTGTGTGTGTGTGTGTGTCTGTGTGTGTGTAATGTGTCTGTGTGTGTGTGTGTGTGTGTGTGAGTGTTTGTGTGTGTGTGCGTGGGGACAGCCAGGACTGATAATGTCCAACATAGCCTAACCAGCTGCCCCCTACACACAGCTCTCCTTCACCTTGTGTGTGTGTGTGTGTGTCGGTGTCTGTGTGGGGACGATCCGCACTGATAAAGACCAGCATAGCCTGCCCCCATGACCAGCTCGACTTCAGATTTCTGCTTCTTGTCATACCAGAAAAAGAATAGGAAAAGGTATGTGTGTGTGTGTGTCTGTGTGTGTTAGGATGAGTATGTGCTGAGATGTGTGTAAGCTGAGCGGGTCATAGAGGCTTACTGTCTGCTTCAACCTTGTAGATCTCTGACCATTATCCGCTTACACGAACTCTCATGTGCACAGGGATTTGGGACAGACCACCCGTTGGGTAGCAACACCCAATCCAATACCAATCCAATCCGATCCTACCATGTGCCCGAAGTCTGTATTGGCTACCACTTCAAAGGGACTTTTTCTGATTTTTCTGCACAGACTATCTGACAGTATATGCATACATACCCAATATTTATGTGCTTGCTGGAGCAGGAGTCGAGGGAATCTGTCTTATTTCAAAGAAGGATTGGATACTGCAAACAGTGTAAACAGGAGAAACCAAATTAATTTATATCTTCTCAGCCAACTGTGTTTCCTGCCTGCTTTCAGGCACTGAGCATATCTCTTTTAATCACACATTCCGCATCTTCTCTTTGTCTGACACAAATACTCTGTCTCTCTGCCCATCTGTCTTTCTGACTATCTGTCTCTCTGTCTCTCTCTGCCTCTAGTGTCTGTTTGCCTCTGCTTCCTGGCATGTTCGTTCTTATTACTGTAACTACTACTGTGTCTTCTCTCTCCCTC
>CM050218.1:30787500-30795000 GCA_027475355.1 Coilia nasus | reverse complement strand
CTAAAAGACTCTCCTGATGTCTGACATGTGGACCAGGGGGTGCATGTGACTGTGCTACTAAAACACTAATACTAAAACTAGCTTCATCGCTGTCATTGCTATCCTCATCATCCTCATCTTCATCCTTATTATCATCACCATCATCATCACCATTATCATTATAATCATCATCATCCCCATCATAATCAACCCCACCATTGTCATCATGAGCTGTATGGCATTATGGTATTCATATTTGTATGAAAAAATGGTTAATCAAAAAAAAAAAAAAAAAAAAGCAAAAATTCACAACATCTTCAGAAAATAATGGGACAGCCATTTCATCATCCGGCTACAATGAGAACAATCTGGCACCGTGCACACCTTTCCCTGATCCTCCTGGGCCTACTGGAGAGGCCCTTCCTTAGCACTGATGCCTCAGAAAAAATACTGCAGACAGGCACTTTTCCTCTTCCTTCTCCATCCCTCCTGGAGATTATGCCTACAGTACATACAGTATTCTGTCCCCATCTCATCAATAAACAACAGCAGCGACAAAGTGATCAGTTTCCACACAAAGCCCCCACCCCACCCCACAACACCCCACCACCCACATTCCACCCCCACCCCGACTGTCAGATCCCTGCTTATTTATCAATATAAGATCCAGGGGGTACGCTGAGCTGTGCAGGGATGACTAGCTGATTATGCACCGCCCCCACCCCACCCCCACCCCGACTGTCGGATCTCTGTGTATTTATCAATATGAGATCCAGTGGGTGCAGCTAAGACTAGGGATGCAGGGATGACTAGCCACTCGCACCCCACCCCATCCCATGCCGCCCCGATGATAGGATCACTGCGTATTTATCAATGTGAGATGGAGGGGGTACGCTGAGCGGCGCAGGAATGACTAGCTGATTATGCAGGATGAATTATGCACAGCGTCTGTCTCAGGGTTGATTTGCAGGCAGTGCAGTGCGCATGATGAGCTGGCTGTTGGCAAAACATCATCAATTTTCCCAGAGACTATGTTTTTTTAAATATTGTTTTTCAGTATCTGTGTCTATGTGTGTGTGTGTTTTTTTACCAAGGTACAGACAGTGCAAACAACTAGCCAGGAAAACACACACACACACACACAGATTTATGTCGCCTACTGTCCCCAACCACCGAGGTATATCTATTTCAAACTTTGACATTGGAAAATGTCTTACCACTAAACATGGACCCGCTAAATCACACACACACACACACACGCACACACACACGCACACACTCACACACACACACAAGGACCAAGCGCAGGGGTAAAGACTTACCTCGCAGGAGGTCTGAAGAGGCGTGGGAGGTGCCATGGCTCCTGAAGAGCTGCCAGTCAAAGTCGTCATCCTCCCCCTGACTGTACTCACACAGACTGGGGTCGGAGTCCTCGTCAAACGTGCACCCCGCTGAGACAGAGAGAGAGAAGGGGAGGGGGGGGGGGGGGGGGGGGGGGGTTGGAGGGGAGCAACAGAGAGTTTTTTTATTTACATTCGAATATCACAAACAATTTCATTTGTTTACCATTTCCATAAAGTATTTTCAATTTCAACAGACAGTCGGGTGTGTGAAAGAAACAGATAGATACAGTGCAAGAGAGAGAGAGAGAGCAAGCAAGAGAGAGAGAGAGAGAGAGAGAAAGAGAGAAGAGAGAGAGAAACATAGAGAGAAAGATCTGCAAATGCTCTGCATACAGATAACAAAAAACAATCACCATTTTTTTTTTTATTACATTACACTTAGCTGACGCTCTTATCCAGAGCGACTTACAGATATTTACAGGGTTCCAGTTACAGTCCCTGGAGCAGTGTGGGGTTAGATGCCTTGCTCAAGGGCATCTCAACCATGGGTAGGGCAGGATTCGAACCGGCAACCTTCCGATTGCAAGACCAACTCCCTAACCACTAGGCCACAGCTGCCCCCAAAAGTAATTTGCTTTTCTTTATTACTTTATTATTTTCTTACTATTGGTCATTCAGTATTTCAATGAGAGGCAAGCTCTTCCTGGGTGAACGGAATGAAAACAGCCCACAGCTAATCTGTGCCTTCCCTTACTTGCAGAGGAACACACCACCCAACACGCGCCAACACACACCCAAACTGGTCCAGGCACCGCCTACAGCAGGTCTATCAGGAAGGCAGCGCCCCAGAGGTTGTTTTTTGTTTTGCTCTCTGTCTCTCTGTCTGTGTCTCTCTCTCTCTTTCTCTCTCTCTCTCTCTCTCTCTGTCTCAGCCTTGGCTCCATGTTGACTACATGTTGTTTTTTTCATCCCTCCTAATCTCCCCCACTGTTCTCCGTGCGGGTACAAGAGTAGGAACGGCACCCAACCACACACCCAGCGTGACCCGGCTCAACTCAGCAGTATACATCCCTCCTGCTCTCCCTCTCTCTCTCTCTCTCCCTCTTTCTCTTTCCATCCTGCACTCCAAAGCCAGCCGGCTCTCACGCCCTGCTGCACTGCTGCAGTTAAGAACAGCCCACCATCATGTAATCTGCTCTGTAATCCCTTAAACACCCTTGTTACACATTTACTATACACCAATACTGCATGGAACACACACACACAAATACACATACGTACACACACACACACACACACACTACACAAAATCTTGATATCTAATAGAGAGCCTCAGGCAGTGTTGAAAGAACCACACACTCAAAAATACACACCCCATGGATACATACACACACACACACACACACAGACTAAAGGGCAGGCGCAGCACTCATTCTCCAAGCGCAAAGGGACACAAATGAAGTCAGTGCTAGATGGCACCCAGGAGATGGACTTAATTACCCTAATGCATCACCAGCCGGCCCAATGCCACCCGCACGCCCGCACGGGAGAGCGAGCGGCTAATTTGCCCAAATCATGTTTAATAGGCTGGGCTCTGGTGCCCCCAGGGGCCTGGCACCATGCCCGCTCAGTGCCAACTCCACCATGCCCACCACCACAGCTGCCGCCGCCGGGACCCTGCACCCGCCGCACGTGGGACGATTGCGAGGCCTAGAGGCAATGTTGTGACTCGCTGCGCCAACCTTATTCGACCCCACCCAATCAGAAAGCCATGCATGCACATACAACACACACACACACGCCAACCCGACCCCACCCAACATGACCACCTGCCCAGCTCACTGAGGGGGAGAGTGACAGAGCCTGTGCCACGCAACTACTGGCACAGGGATGAACGCAGCACTGCGCCCACTCCAGCCCAAGGTGACCTTTGCAGATGAGTGCGTCACTGGGGGGAGAGGGCGTCATGGCCGGGGGGGGCCTCCTCCAGTGGGTACACGGGCGGGCGTTCCAGCCGTGGGACCTGGCAGAGCTGCGGTCACCTCTGCAGCACACACCCTCAGAGGGGCATGGAGTCCTGGGGCACCAGTGCAGAGGGCTGAGGGGTGGGGGTGACGCAGGCTAATTGGGGAGTTGTTAGTTGTTGCTGTCAGCAAGGGAAGTCAACAGTGCAATGTGAACGTGTCTCTATCCCCACTGACCCCTCTGTGAATTTTTTCTCTCTCTGCTTTTGTCTTTACTCTCTCCAGGAATGTGAGGTAACGCTGTGGTGTATAGACATAAATACTGAATCAATAAATGAGTGTTGGTGGTCTCTCCACATCTATACATTCATCTCTCATCTCTGTCTCTGTTGTTCTGTTTCTCTCTCTTTTTCTTTCAATCTTTCTTCCTGTCTCTCTCTTTCACCTTCCTGCCTTTATCTTTATCTTAATATTTTCGTTTCTATCTGTTTGTCTCTGTCTGTCTGTTTCTCTGTCTGTCTTTCTGTCTCTGTCTCTCTGTCTCGCTCTCTCACTCTCCCGCTCTCTCTCTTTTTGAGGTTCCTCACCCTATTACACATAAATCTGGAAAGTACACAGCGGGTAGAGCTATCACATGCCCTAGAGGAGCAACACGATATTCGACAGCACCTTTTGCTTCTCCCAGAGAGCATTATGGGGACGAAAAAGAAACAGGACAAACCCTACAGTCTCCCTCCTTACAAACCTTCCACACCAATGCTGGCATCTGCACAAACTTTGATCATAAAAAACAGCCGCTTGCTGATACCCAGCTAAAGTGCTGGCCTGAGGTGAGCAGACGTGCAGGTACTGAGGCCCCTGCCAGGAGCCTGGAGGGAAACCATCTCCTCAGTGGAGTCACCGCGCACCATTTGAGTCACAACTACCGCGAAGCCGTCACTATGCATCTCGGTTGGCAAGGGTTAGAGGGTAATGAAGTGGAGTGGCTTAGGGATACATAAGTGATACACTGTAGGAGATGGAGAAAAGAGGGAGGGAGAGAGGGAGGAGGGACAGGAGGGAGAGGAGGGGAAAAGATAGAGGTGGCAACATACAAAAAAGAAACAAGCCCTCAGGCTTTGTGACTCCCCTTATGGGACTGCCAAGTGCCTCTTGCCTGTGGAGTCTGCCCAAAGAGAATGGGAGGGATAGAAAGAGAGAGGGAGGGGCTGATAGAGAAAAAGAAAGAGCATCGCCAGAAGTGGGAGATGGAGTATAAAGGGAAGGAAAATACAGTTGGAGACAAAGAAGTAATGATATTCAGTTATAAGTTCAAGTGAGTGAAACTGGCAATGAAACACAAAGAGAAAATGTGAAACAGAAAAAAAGAATGAAAAAAAGACACTGAAAGCAGAGGTGGCAGGTGCATCTGCTCATCTAAGATATCTCCCTTCCGATTGTCTTTCACCTTCCAAATGCCCCCCCCCCCCCCCCTCTTTTGTATTGTCCTCTCCACCTCTCTCCTCTCCTCCCTTAACATTCCTCCCCTCTCTGTACACCTCTTCTCTCATCTCCTCTCCTCCCCTCTCCTCTCCCTTAACCATTCATCTCATCTCCTGTCCTCTCCCTTAAATGTTCCTGTCCTCTCCCTAAATCTCTACTCAGTGGTTCTTAGACTTTTTGTCTGGCAACCCCACAAAAAAAAAAAAAAACTGATGAGGTCTGGCGACCCCACGTTTTCCCAAAACCACTTGTAATTTCTTTGGGCAGGCTAGACCTTTCATTTTCCAGGCTGGCTAATAGCACATGAAATTTGGCTAGTAATGTTGTTTTGTTTATTACAATTAAAAAAGCTGAGTTTGCGTTGTGGAAGTAGCAACTTACATTGTTTCAGGGCCGTGTTGAGGGCCCTCCCCCAGAATTTTTGCTATAAATTACATGGAATTTCGTGCATTTTGGTGCATTTTAAAGGCTCTTAGATCTACAGAAATTGCTTTTGCAATTGTAGCTATAGAAACAGGCTTAGCATTTAATTCAGTGTCTTAATTGGTCACCACAACACCATTACAAAAACTAGGTAATTCGAACTCCTCCTGCCCCTGCCCCTCCAGGGCTGACAGAACGAGAACGACATGCTACAGACTGAACAACAGCACAATAGCAGTTTTGCTAGCTGTGCTAACTTAAAGCTGAAAGCAGGTTGTGGAAGGATGTTGAATGCAGAAAACACAACGTAAACTTTAAACAAGGGCCACTGGCAACAATCTACAAAAACAAAGTCAGTGTAAGTTAGCAAACTTAAACGCAACGTAAAGTAGTTTAGCAACTCAATAACCTTATGGAAGCGACGTTAGCCAACCGATGCTGCCCGCATTAACCTGTCCGAAAAGTGATCCTACCTGCAGAGTTTCCAAGCGCACAACTTCTTCCTCATTCTATATGCCACTTTCTCTTTCCCTCTTGTTTTTTTAACACCATGAGGGTGTCCCAGAACGTTTATTCATGGTTGTTTTCTCCATCGTGACTATGCTAGAGTGGACAGTACACTGTACATAAAAGGAGACGCTTTTGCCTCCACGCGCCCAAGCCCACCGTCTCAACATTCCAAAGCAGAAATGCTGAAAAAGAACAAGACCGCTAATCAAAACTGTAGCCCACAAGAAGCCGTGAGTCGCCGTAAAGAAGTCAAAATTAATTTCAATACACACAGATTGATGACATAGACATGTAACCAATAATCAGAAAGGTAATATAAACAAACAGATTATCTGTCATTTGTCGGTCTCTCTATGCACTGTATATGTTCCATACCCTTCTTTTGCACCACTGCATTGTTTCTGTCGGAGCCGTAGCCCTGTCTTTAACAACACTGTTAACAGCGCCTATATGAATACGAAAAAAAATCAGATTTGAATTTTATTTGCATTTTATTTTGTTGTTAGTTTCACCTGGCGAAGTAACATTTTCTGACAAAAAAAAATAAAAAATAAAAACGGCGACCCCACTAAAGCTTTTGGCGACCCCTAGTTAAAGAATCACTCCAACCAGCTCTATTTTAACCCCACCTCTACTCTCATCTTCTTTTCTTCTGCTTTTCTGTCCTTTAACCTCTACTCCCCATTCTGTTCTTTCTTTCAGTCTTTCCTTATCCATCCTTTAACCTCTCCCTCCCTCTCCTCTCTACCACTGTTGTTATCTTCAATTACTCCTCTCCACCCCTCTCTTTATCTCTTTACCTCCAATTCATTCCTCTCCTCTCTTCCTCTCCATGTCTCTCTATTTTAGCTTTACCCCCACCCCCTCCTCTCCTCTCACCTACCCTTTTCCTTCTCTCCTCTCTCCTCTCTCCTCCTGCTGGTTCCTGAGCCAGGCTGGCCTGATGGCCGTGGCTGTGTGTACCCATCCTCCTCTCCCTGGGCTAATCCCAGCCCCTGACTAAGAGCCACCCAGACTCTCTCCAGCTGGTAATTACATTATAATTTGGCACTATCGCACTGCGCTGGGGAAAATAAATAAATAAGTTGGTGCCAGGCTTGAGAGTGTGCCAAGGTTAAAAGCCCCCTGGCTGCTGAGAGAGCGACCAAGTGTGTGTGTGTGTGTGTGAGAGAGAGAGAGAGAGAGAGAGAGAGAGAGAGAGAGAGAGAGAGAGAGAGAGAGAGAATAGGCAACAGAAAAAGAGTTGGGGCAGATAGAGTAGAACAGGTCGTGAGTGAAAATGAGGAGAGAGAGAGGGAAAGAAGAACGAGTGCAAAGGACGGAGAGAGAGGAGGGAGGAAAGCAAGGCAGACAACACGGGAAGGAGAGAGGGAGAAGGAGGGCTTCCTTTTGTGTGCGCTCACGCATCACCCTTGTTCATTAATGTAAACAAGTTCTCTGCGGAGAGGGCCGGTGTAATAACATCCATTTTAGAAATAGAGGAGAATGGATGAGCAGGAAGTTGGGCTGGTGAAGGGGCTGAAGCTCCAGCAGAACACACCGCAGCTAATGCTACTGGAGCATGGGGCACAGCACAACATGGGACAGGGGAGCAGAGGAAGACAAATAGATAGATAGATAGATAGATAGATAGATAGATAGATAGATAGATAGATAGATAGATAGATAGATAGATAGATAGATAGATAGATAGATAGATAGATAGATAGATAGATAGATAGATAGATAGATAGATAGCGAAAAAGAGAGAAAAGAAAATCAGATAGAGTAATAGAGGTAGGGAAAAAAAGAAAAAGAGA
>CM050218.1:30780000-30782500 GCA_027475355.1 Coilia nasus | reverse complement strand
TTAAATGCAGAGGCATATACCCATATCTCAAAGACTGCCTTTTAACAACTCAGAAGTGTTTCAAAAGTTAGACATCTCTTGTCCCGGCAAGACTGTGAGAAAAGCAGAGTTACGGCAGAAGTGTACCCCAAAACTAAAACATCTCAAGACATAAATCCTCTCTGAACTGAACACAGGCTCCTGGTAAAACAACAATTGATTTTAAAATACTTCTTATTGTTTTGAAACCTGTGAAAGGCTCAACACCCTTTTACATGACTCACACACTGTCTGAATACACAATGGATCACAACAGATCCTGTAGGTCATGAAGTAAAGGTCTCCTTATTGTAGCTGATAAAAGAAAACTAAAGACAAAATATCTGTATGGCTTTTAATTAGGGCTCATTCACTTTCACTTTTATTTCATCTTTATTGTTATCATTGCACTCTTTTATTTAACCAATATCTTTTTTATTTCCTAGTATTACAGTAACCGCTTGTATTGTTTTTTAAACAATTTATATGAATAACAATATTTTTTTACTTTTTTAATCTAAATACTTTTTTTTTTTTTTAAGTGTGATATTTTGTCTGTATAAAGGAACTTGAGGCTTGGCTCCTCCTGTGCTGGCTACCTTGCCTTATTATTATTATTATTATTATTATTATTATTATTATTATTATTATTATTATTATTATTATTGATAAAGAAGAAGAATATGAATAATAATAAGACTAATAATACGAATAATAATAAGAATAATAATGTTATAACTCTTATTATTATTATTGTCATTTTTGTTGTTATTATTACTGAACTTGAGTCTTGGCTCTTCCTGTGCTGGCTGCCTTGTCTTATGTCTGACTGCCTTTATTACTCTCCCGCCCACACTGAGCAGCATCCATCTTCTCTCAGATTCCAGGGCACGTTCGCCTCTCACTCCAGACAGCACTCGAAAGCAGGGGAGCCTAATCAGACTAATTAACGAGGCAACAGATATCAACTCTCCTCCTGGTTCACTCGTTCACCTTCCAGTCCTATTTCCATTTGCATAGTCCTTCCAAAGAGAAGAGAAAGTTCTCCCTCCTTCTCCTGCTCTTTCAAGGGACTACATTCCACTCGCAGACACACACACACACACACACACACACACACACACACACACACACACACACACACACACACACACACACACACATACACACACACAAAAACTAACACACAGTAGTCTGTTTCGAGACTAACTGAGGATATGAAGGTGAGTTTCTCATAAGAATGAGGTCTATAGAACTGCCTACTGTATATCTAAATGATGGACAGGGGTTGTCTGTGGGTAGATGAGGTAAGGCCTGATTCATTCTGCCAATCAGGTGTGTGTGTGTGCATGATGGACAGTGGTTGTGTCTGTGGGTAGATCAGGTAAGGCCTGACTCATACTGCCCATCAGGTGTGTCTGTGCCTGATGGCTGCCTTGGGCAGCACTTAGACTGAGAAGCTTTTTTTGCCCCCAAAAAGTGACACACGTCACCAGCATTCCAAAATTTGAGCATTTCTAAAAGCACTTTCTGGATATGTCAAGGTTTTAAAAAGTGGTTGCTAAGTTACATAGGGTCCTCCATTTTGTATCTATTAATCCTTGGAACTCAGCTGTAGCTATGCACTGTATGACATGTTGGAAAAAAAAGAAACCCAAATAAGTTCAACACATTTTCACTTTCAGCACCTCATGCTTTTAGAAGCCTATCAGTATCATTATTATTATTATTATTATTGTTGTTGTTGTTGTTGTTGTTGTTGTTGTTGTTGTTGTTATTTTCTATATTCACAAGGCACGTCACAACGGTTCTTCGTTTCAGCTGCATTCATCCATAAACAAACAACCCGAAGGGGCACCCTGAATAGCCCCTTACGTGTTGGTTTTATATATATATATGGTGCTGTCAGGCAATTTAAAAAAATCTAATTAATTACAGGATTTGTAATTAATTAATCTAATTAATCACATTTTAATCTTATATCTGCTTATCTGCTAATGGTCCCCAAATAAAGAATTCAAATTCTAGGACATCACAAAATTGTAGTGCTTGACTAATCATTTGAATACACTAAGAAGAGACGATTTGAAATCCACATTTTTATTGGTGAAGTGTGTTTCATAAATGAAAGAAAAAAGGTCAAGCACATCCCAGCAAACCAATTAGGCCAGGTGCATTATTCAACAATGCAATACAAATACAGCTAAATAAATAAAATTCAGAAATGCTACAAAATCTTTAAAAGCTACACTATCTGGGGCATAATAACTCAAACCCAAAAGACGATCTTGGGTTACAGCAACTCCTAAAATCAAAAACCCACCCTAAGCTAACGTTACAGGGTATGATAACAGACAACTTTATGTCTCCTTGAGCCAGTTGCTCAGACAGACAAGCGTGTTTACATTGTCTGAGTGTAAGGCTGCCCTCTTCTTTTGTATGATGTTACCTGCAAGTGAAAAGAGTCTCTCACATGGCACAG
>CM050218.1:30772500-30775000 GCA_027475355.1 Coilia nasus | reverse complement strand
TTCAGTCCTCAGTTTGTTTTAATGAGAGTCGGTCAAGAATGCCCTCCTCTCCCTCGCCAATGCATTAACCCACTTAAAGATGGCACAGTGTGTGTGTATGTGTGGGGGGTCCAACACAATTTACTGAACTGATGCCTAATACCCTGGCCTCAGCCTGCAGTGTAAGAGCCACAGTTGGCACACTCATTCGGCTAATGACTCATGAAGCATGCACCTGCATTCCAGCCAGGTGGCAACCCCCTTCCCCACCTCCCCTGCCCCGCCCTGTCCAAGAAATGCATCCCTCTGAAACATCATCAACAGCAGCAACAGGTCCTAGTTCAGCTGTGCATGCACACTTAGGAGAAAAGGTGCGTTCATCTGCAGCTGTTGGGCAGATCTCCGGTAATCAAGGACCAAGGTTAAGTCATGAAAAGCACACCTTGGGACAGAAGGGAAAGTAAGGAAGATGTGCAGTGACGGTGTCTTGCCATGAGGTGGCGCTGTGCCAGATTAATGTACTAGGGCTAGGAAAAGTGTGTAAAAGAAAGGAAAGAATTACCAAGTCCCCCGACTGCTTGCCAGACAGACAGTCTGACAGCCAGGCTGGCAGCTGCCACGCAAGGACAAAAGACAAGGGCCTGAGCCCCCAGTGGTGGCTGTGAAGTGCTTTTATTAAAAGAGGCAGCGCGCGATCCGGGCGTAATGGGCTCCTCGCCATTCTGCTGCTGGGAGGCCGCACAATTGCCGTGGAGATAAGGCCAGCTCACTTCAAAGGCTGGCCTTTGTCTGAACAGGGAATCAGACTCCATTACACAGCTGCTTTTTTCCACTCCGTGGGCATTGTAATACCTGAGCCTCACCCCTCCTCTCCTCTCCTCTCCTCTCCTCTTCTCTCTTCTCCTCTCCTCTCCTCTCCCCTCCTTTCCTCTGCTTGCTCGCTGCTATTTTGGGGAGAGGGAGGCCACGGCTCTCTTATCTAGTCTTCAGATGTCTTTTGAAAGAAAGAAAGAACGGAACTCACAAAGGACTGCTTAATTGCAATACGCAGTGAGTGTCATGGACTTTTTGTGGAATTTCACTGCAGCTTTTTTCTTTTTAAATATGATTATAGCATAAAGGTCTTGGTGGCTCTCCTGCACTGTGCTTTTTTGCCTTTTAGAGTTTTGTGTGCTCTGTGTATCTGTATGTGAGGGGTTGTGGACATGCACTGTATGCTATGTTCATATCTGTGTGTGTAAGAGAGAAAGAAAGGAGAGAGAGACTGAAAGAGAGAAAGAAAGACAGAGTAGGAGAAAGCGAGAAAGAAAGGAAAAGAGACAGTAAAAGACAGAGAGACAGAAGACAGAAAGCCAGAGTGATAAGGCAACACAAAAAGAGAGAGAAAGAGAGAGAGAATGCGTGCGTCTGTGTCTGTGTGTGCATTCGTGTGTGTGTGTGTGTGCGTGTGCGTGTGCGTGTGCGTGTGCGTGTGCGTGCGTGCGTGTGTGTGCGTGTGTGTGTGTTGTTATTACTTTATGCATTGGTTGCTTGGGCCACTCACTGGTGCTTCCGCCTGGGGAGCACTTGGCATCCTGCTCCGCTTAAAGGGCTGGTAAATTGGGCTGAGAGTGATGGTGGTTTAATTATGCCTCTCCTCTGCTTCTCCTCTGCCTCTCCTCTCCTCTGCCTTTCCTCTCCTCCACCTCTCCTCTCCTCTGCCTCTCTTGTGCTCTCTCTGAGGGGCCACTGCAGTGGTGAAAGCAAAGGAGGCTGCCAGCCCAGCCTGCCTCCCTCTCACCCTCCCTCTCTCTCTCCTTCTTTCACTCCCCCCCCCCCCCCCCCCCCCCCACCCCCCACCCCTCATCTTCACACAGCAGGAGCTGTGCTCCAGATGAACTAGCACTAGTAGTCACACACACACACACACATTTGTGGCATACTGTACATCCATACGCACACACATGCATGCACACATAAGCACACACACACACACACACACATACACACACACACACACACACACACACACAGACATATGAATATACATGCATGTGCACTAACACACACACACATGAATATACATGCAAGTGCAGACACACACTGTGACTGATATGCTGTCCCAGAGGTGGGTGTAGAGGGAGGGTGGGGTAAAGGCTGCACACATTTGCACACATGGCAGCACCCTGTCAATCAAACCCCCTGTCCGCTAGTCTGCTGATATTATCAATCTCCATTTCTCCTCCTGTCAGTCAGCATGCAGTCCTACAGTCACAGAAATGTCAGGTAATATGCTAACTTACAGTCACAGAGAGCAAACATGCTAACCGTACATCTCACACAAAGTAGAAAAAGAGAGTGACAGAAGGTATGAAAATATAACAAGCAGAAATGTTTTTTTTTTTGCTTACACACTGTAACTTTGTATATTATAAGTTTAAATCTTAAGCCCAGACACCATCCATGAAAAGGCATATCAGTTTTCCAAAACTTTAAACATGGTTCCCCTGTGCTTTTCAAAACATATTCAAAATGAATTTTG
>CM050218.1:30750000-30767500 GCA_027475355.1 Coilia nasus | reverse complement strand
ACGCCTTCCAGCTAGGCAAAGTTCTGTGAAAGTATGTACAAAAATTACTTCTTTCTCCAGCCTCTTTCATGATTCATACAATTTCATGACTATGTCAACGTACAAATAACTCCATGCTATTTCCCTATACTATATTAACAGCTTTTTGTGTGTAATTGACTTGCCATGCAAATGCCTGCACTTCTTCCAAGTAAAAGCAGAAATGTGGCATGTCGGATACACATTGCGTGTTTGAGTTTGCCTGAATGAGCGAGATTAGTGAAAAGGTGCCGTTTCCAAGATTGACAGCCATGGGGTGGATCTCGCAGCGAACATGTCAAAACAATTTAAAAGGATTACCCATTAGTTCTCCCCCTCGGCCACAGAACATCAAAACAGCATGCACGACATGACGCATATTTTTAACATGCTAATTGAGTGTGTGTGTGTGTGTGTGCGTGTGTGAGTGTGTGTCTGTGTGTGGTGTGTGTGTGTGCATGTGTAAAGTCAAACACAGTAGGATTAAAAATAGAAGCTTAACTTTGAAGAGAGAATGGTGAGATAAGGGAACAAAACTTGACAGTGAGTGAGTGAGTGAGTGAGTGAGTGAGTGAGTGAGTGAGTGAGTGAGTGAGGGAGTGAGGGAGTTAGGGAACGAACGAGTAAGGGAGTAATTCAGTGAGTTAGTGAGTGTGTGATTGATTCAGTGAGTGAGTGATTTGAGTGAATGAGGGAGTGAGTGAGTAAGCGAGTGAGTGCGTGATTGAGCAAGTGAGTGATTGAGTGAGGGAGTGATTGAGTGAATGAGAGAGTGAGTGAATAAGTGACTGTCAGTGAGTGAATGAGTGAGGGATTGAGTCAGTGAGTGTGAGTGAATCTGTGAGTGAATCAGTGAGTGAGTGAGTGATTTGAGTGAATGAGGGAGTGAGTGAGTAAGCAAGTGAGTGCGTGATCGAGTGAGTGAGGAAGTGATTGAGTGAGTGACTGTGTCAGTGAGTGAATGAGTGAGCAAGTGATCTAGTGAATAAACGAGTAAGTGCATAATCGAGTGAGTGATTGAGTGAGGGAGTGATTGAGTGAGTGACTGGGTCAGTGAGTGAATCAGTGAATCATCTAGTGAGTGAGTGTGTATGACAGTGTAAGAAAGACCCTCACACTGTGTAAGTCTGTGTGGCAGACACGGGTGCTGTGCCATGTGCTGTGAGGGATATGAGGGCCAACAGGGGGCAGTGTTTGAGGGCTGGGCCTCCTGCAGGGCTCGGGAGGAGATGAAGGACTGAATAGCCACAGCCTGCTACTAGCGCTACTGCCTCTGCTGCAGCTGCTGCTGCTGCTGCTGGGGGGCCGAGCTAATTAACCCGGCGGGGCTGGGGGGCGGGGTGGGGGTTAGTGGGGGCGGGAGGGTTGGTAGAGGGGCACGGCGGCAGAGGGAGGGGAGGGGTGGGGGGTTAGTAGGGGAGGAGGGGCAGAGGGGCACGGCGGCCAGCGGGAGGCTCCCGCACCACTTCAAAAGAGGCCACGCTCCACCGTTGGTCTGCCACTGAGTCTGACAAACAGCCTGCCGACACCAGCGTTTAGATACTCAAAACCCTCACTCCGCCTTCCCTCACTTCCTCTCTTTATCTATTTCTCTCTCTCTTGCTTCCTCTCTATCACTTTGAGTCTCTATTCTTCTCTCTCTCTTCCTCTCTCTCTCTCTTTATCACTCTCTAAAAATAACTAAGAATAATAAAATATTATGCTGAAACATAGTGATTTCTTCTTCTTCCTCTAATCTCTCTCACTCTCTCTGTCTCTCTCTCTCTTTGCCTCTTTCTCTTTCCCTCCCTCCCCAATGTCTATCTTTATATCACTGTTTGTTTTTCTTTCTTATTTTTTTCCCTTCTTGATAGACAAGAACTTTTTTCCCTGTAATGTGACACATGTCTGTACATAAAAAGCTATTAGCACTGGTATCCCATTCACCTCCAGCCTCCATTATCCACCCTCCCCTGCCAGCCTGGGTGGGCGGCGGGGTCTCTGCCCCTGTGATTCATCAGATAATTAAGTAAGCCGTGCCGCCATATGCTCAGGAGCGCTGTTGCCGTGGCCTTGGTGCTGCCTTGGTACTGCCATGGCGACGGAGAACAGATGAAAGCGTGGCAACACCGATCACACACCAACCTCACCATCTGTCCCTCAATGTCCATGCCCCCCCCAACCCCAATCCACCCCCCCACCAACCATCCCTTCCACACCCCACGCAGCACAGCCGAGGCGATGACTGGCCATTACCGACTTGCCCTTTGGTGACTTTCCCCACATGCCACATTCTTTTTATGTACTGCTAACAAACGTATTTGTTGATGTCACTTGTGTTATGAAACCTCGCAAAATCCCACACAAAATCTACAAAAGTGCAAGCCTATTCTCAGCCTTTGCATCAGTTGTAAACTGCATGAAAGACATTCTGCAAGTCTCCTCTATGTCTTTAAGGAGAAACAGGTGAAATTTCATGTACTTTTCATGAGGCAAAGAAATGCCATTCACCACCATAAATGATCAAACTTTTCTGTGTTTGTTTAGAACTCTGCCCTCAGGGGTTTATTTCAGGAAACACTTGTGTGTTTTGTACGGTCTCAGACAAATGGGAAACATTGTGTGTGTGTGTGTGTGCAGAATTGTTCAACAGTGTTCTGCAAACAGGACTGAAGTTTGTGAATGTGCTCCTCTTGTAAATTCTACTTTCAGTCTTTTGTAACCCTTCTTTGTAAATTGCTCTATGAAGTGTATCCCAACAACAACAAAAGCACAAGTGTTTACACCTAGAAAGACATGAGTGTTTCACATTTATCAAACTAGTTTCCTCTGAAATTGTGTTGTTGAGTTTTGGATGTGGTGTATTGTTCTTCCAGAGATTGTTGATGTTTTATGTGTGTAATTTTCTGAATTGTGTTTGAAGTGTTAAAGCATAATGAGACATAGTTTCAGGAAATGTGCATTATAGAAGAAAGCAGAGCGGAGATTCACACACACACACATACGCATGCACGCATGCACACATGTACACACTCACGCACGCATGCGCACACACACACACACACACCTCTAGGCTAGCTACATTTTAAAATTACGGCTTTCAGCCACACTGTAGGGGGTTTTTGCCCCTTTTTTCTTCCTTTCTCTTGTTTTTTTTTCCCTCATCTCTTCCTTCTTCTTCTTTCCTTTCTTTCTCTGCCTGAATGTCAAGCTGCTTTGTGAGCTGTCCCTGTGGATTGACTTTGAAACGGTTGGGTTTCTCCTGAGCTACACCCTTCACAGTGCTGATCACCTGTCTGACTCACACCTATCCACACCTGCGGCAGGGGTTGAGGGTGTGTGTGTGTGTGTGTGTGTGTGGGGGGGGGGGGGGGGGTGCTGGGTTCTCAACAAGTTAAGAGACCACATCTCAGCCCTCCACAACAATGTTCTGACCTCACCACCAAGTGTGTGTGTGTGTGTGTGTGTGTGTGTGTGTGTGTGTGTGTCTGTCTGTCTGTCAACTAAAGCTGAAGCAGAATAGACATGCTACTTTCTGCTCAGACAAGATCACACCCACCCACACACACAGACACACACACACACACACACACACATGCCCACACTCACACGGACATGCCAGTAAATGTTGGCCAGTGATCAACTGGACTTCTATCTCGATTACTGCCCCCCTCCAGCACAAACCTACACCCCCACCATCACTTGCCCTCGTTCACCACCCCCTCCCCTTCCTTCTGTCTTTCCGGAACCTGCCCTTTGTTTTGTCTGTAGTCTGGCACAGGCTGAGGGCACAGGGGGGCGGGCTGTGTGTGTTTGTCTGAACAGTGGGACAGGGTGTGTGGGTGTGTGTGTATGGGAATGGTGGGGCTCTATGCATGTGTGTGTGTGTGTGTGTGTGTGTGTGTGTGTGTGTGTGTGTGTGTGTGTGTGTGTGTGTGTGTGTGTGTGTGTGTGTGTGTGTGTGTGTGTGTGTGTGTGTGTGTTGGACAGAGGGGAAGAAAAAATAAACAAAGGAAGGGAATGCAGTCTATCCATTTTCATAAAGCATTTATCCTCCCAATCACATATACACATACTACATACTACATCTACATGCATGCTTCTACATACTTTCATCAGATACCTATATCCATACATACATCAAAAACATCCATCCTTTTATCACATAGACTGACCCTCACATCACACATAGACATCCTTCAATCACATATACTACACATACTCCCATCATCTACATGCATTCTTCTACATACTTTTATCAGGTACATTCATCTATACATACATCAAACACGTCCATGCTGATCCTCATATCACACACATAGATACAGTATACTTCAGTCATATATACATCCCTGGCAGCTACTATGTGCTCTCTACATAATGTACAGTACGTCTGCAAAGAGGGTTGGGAATTCCCAAGTAAATGAGCTGTGATTCTGACTTACACACAGATCCACAAATCTTCCATCCACAAAACCAACCATCCACGGTTTTCCACTCAGCTACTGACACAACCTGCCTTCCTCCACACTTTACCCCATAAGCCAGCACAGCTGATCTGTGTATGTGTCTTTGGTAGCACCAGGTGATGGTCCTTATTATGGGAAGGACGGCCTTTGAGGAATATTTCATCATTAAGAAGATCTTTTTTTCCTTCTATTAGCCTAATGTGTGTGTGTATGTGTGTGTGTGTGTGTGTGTGTGTGTGTGTGTGTGTGTGTGTGTGTGTGTGTGTGTGTGTGTGTGTTTGTGTGTGTGTGTGTGTGTGTGTGTGTGTGTGTGTGTGTGTGTGTGTGTGTGTGTGTGTGTGTGTGTAATACATATGTGTGTGTGTGTGTGTGTGTGTGTGTGTAATACATATGTGTGTGTGTGTGTGTGTGTGTGTGTGTGTGTGTGTGTGTGTGTGTGTGTGTGTGTGTGAGTGTGTGTGCGCAGCTAAGAAAGCACCCTGGGAAGTGAGTCCATTTACCCACCTAATCCCTTAACTCTCCTTCTCCCTCTCCCTCTCCCTCTCCTTCTCCCTCTCCCTCTCCCTTTCCTTCTCCCTCTCCCTCTCCCTCTCCCTCTCCCTCTCCCTCTCCCTTTCCCTCTCCCTCTCCCTCTCCTTCTCCCTCTCCCTTTCCCTCTCCCTCCCTCTCCTCTCCTCTCTTAACTTCTCTTTTTCTGCCCTTTTTTCCTCTCCTCACCTCTTCTCACCTCTTTTCTTCTCCTCCACCCTCCTCCCCTCTTCTATTCTCTTTTCCTCTCCTCTTGTCTCTTCTCCTCACCTCTTCTCTTCTCCTCTTTCTTCCTCTCCTCTCTTCTCTTGTCTCTTTCCTTGGCTTGCCCTCTTTTGCCCTCTTATCTTCTCTTCCCTTCCACTTGCCTTTTCTCGTCTCCTCTCCTCTTCCTGCCTGCCTTGTCTTGTTCTCTCTTCTTTCACTCTTCCCCTTTTCACCTGCTCCTCCTCCTCTCCTCTTCTCCTCCTCATCTCTCCTCTTTTCTCCTGTCCTCTATCCCTCTATCCCTCAGCTGTTCTGGAGGAAGGAAGGAAGCCAGTAGACAAGGATAAGAGAGAGGCTGTTAGTGCATCTCCAGAACCTCTCTTCTCCTTAAAGTATCTTTCTCAACCTAGCTCCTCTGCTTCTGAGAGCACGTCGATGCATCTCCAGAAACTCATCCTTCCTCTCCTCTCTTCTCCTCTCTCCTCTCTCTCTCTGTCTATCTCTTTCTTTCTGTCTCTGTCTCACTCTTTCTCTCTCAGTGCGTCTCCAGAACCTCTTTTTTCCTTAAAGCGTCTTTTCCAACCTTACCTCATCTCAAAGGAGCTTCTGCAAGCCTGTCAGTGCATTGGGTGGGCGGAGGAGAAGCAGCCAGTCCATCTGATGAGCAGTAAAGTTACAGCCCTTTATTCCCCATGTCAGTGGTGATGCTGTCGCTGCTTTGATACTTCCCTCTCACATTCGCTTGATGCTCATAAATCTATCACGTCTCCCTGCCCGGCTTTCCCCAGAGCCTCTTCACGCCGGCCTGCGATACCCCGCAAAGTCACCCTTGTCATTATTTCAACTCGAATCAGGCGCTCTTATCGCCCCTTAGCTGACAGTGTTTCAGGAAAAATATTTCACCCAATTAAAAGTGCAGGCTCTCTTCTTCTTAGCTTGGCTTGGCCAGGCCGACTCTCAGTTCACACCTAGAATTTCAATCAGAGCCCACCCCACCCCCACCCCCACCACACACACACACACACACACACACACACACACACACACACACACACACACTCATCCTATCCCTCCCTGCTTTCTGCATATCTCTGCTCTTAACCATTACGGTCGGCCTCTCAGTGCTGCCACTACGCATTACCTGCTGTGCCAGCCCACAGCACATACACACACACACACACACACACAGACACAGACACACATACACACACACACACATACACACATACACATACACACATACACACACACAGACAAACACACACTCACACGCACACACGCACACACATACACACACACAGACACACACACACTCACACGCACACACGCGCACACACACACACACACACACAGAGCACACACAGGACTGGTGCTGTCAGCCCACAGCACAGACACACACACACACACACACACACACACACACATACACACACACACAGAGCACAGACAGCCCGGTGCTACACAACTGCTGCTGCCGCAGATGGAGGGGCTGAGAGGCTGAGAGGCTGAGAGGCTGAGAGGCTGACTCCCTGTGAATTAATGCAAGTCATGCAGAAGACATTTCTCCTAAAACAGGAAGGAAGGTGGGAAAGGTAAAGCTTGAGACAGAGGAAGGAGAGGAGAAAGAGTGGGAAAAAAGTGACAGAGCAGCCTTCAGTCTCTCTATCTTTCTCTCTCTCCGCTTTTCCTCTACCTTTCTTTCTCTGTTTCTCCCTCTCTGTTTCTCTGTTTCACTCTCAGCCCCCTCTCCCTCTCTCTTTCTGTCTGTCTCTCTCTTTCTCTTTTTCTCTCCCTATTCTCCTTCGTAGTGACAGGTCTATGTTGACCTTGCATGCACTTGCTAAATCAAATATGCATTCTTTGAAGCAATTACTGAAATAAAGGACAACAACAGACAATGGAAAGCACTGATAGAACAAGCCACAAACAGACAATTATTTAAATAATGCCTCTTCATTTTTATGTCATCTCACCCAAAGCAGTTAATTTCCGCCTTCCCCACAAGGCTAGACAACACACACACACACACACACACACACACACACCCCCCCACACACACACGCACGCATGAACAATATGACTTCTTATTTCGAGGCACCAGAAGACACAAGCAGCACATAAGCATGGAACCAATTGTGCCCACACACACACACCAAACAAAGGCTTAGAGGGTACCGTGGGTAATAGGAGGAGGTGTTCTCCCCATGATGGGCACATTGCATACATGCCTGTGGCTATGCCCCCTCCAACCTCCACCACCACAGCAGGTTGGCTTGGCCTGGCTCAGCGCACACACACATTCACACAGGAGGCATGCAGACACACTCTTAAGCCACCTTCTGCTTGCTATCACCATTACCTGCAGACACACGGACAAAGACACACACACACATATACACACACACACTACACACACACACACTAACCCACACACAAAACTGCAAAAACTCTCTCAGACACACGCACGCACACACATCACATGAACAATCGCTTTTGTTACGATATGTGCACTCGGCAACAGCGGCCATTTGTAACTAGTCACCCGATCCCACAGAGGAGCGCATAAAACAACAGAATGTGAGGGCCATAAAAACAGTTTTTTTCATTTGAATCCAAAGCTGTAATGGCTTCATTAAGGTAAATGGGCTAGAACAAAGGCTTCAGCTTCAGCTGAGGCTCCTGAAAGACTAGCAACAGAACCACGAGAGGAATGGAGTTGGGGGGTAAGAAAGAAAGAAAGAAAAAAAGATTGAGGGAGAGAGAGGGAGGGGGCAGTTGTGTGTCCCCAAGGGAGAAGAATGAAGGTGGCTGGTGGCAAACTGCCTTTAGTTTTCATGTGTGTGTGTGTGTTTATGGGTGTGTGTGTGTGTGTGTGTGTGTGTGTGTGTGTGTGTGTGTGTGTGTGTGTGTGTGTGTGTGTGTGTGTGTGCTGAAAATTTGAGTGCTCAGACATCCCTTCCAGTTTTTCGTCTGATGTAAAGGTCCTCGTTCCCCCACGGAGAACAGCCACAATCACACATACACACCGAACACACAGAAACACACCAACACATATACACAGACACACACACACATGGACACAATCTACCATCCCCTCTTTTTTTGCAAGAGTGCGTGAAAATATTAATAGCTATTTAAGGGAAAAGTAGGCGCAACTCTAGGAGTAAAAATACATCATGACTCAACATGGCTTTTATTCCTGCTATTCAAGTGGAGCATTGGCGCTGCAAAGACGCTCCCTGAGCCACATTCTCAGACGGTGTGCATGGGTGGCGTGTCAGTATGTGTGAGTCTTAAGTGTTTAAAAGAGCAGCAGACACTTTTTCAAAGAGTTGCTTTCCCCTACGATTCAGCACTTTTATAAGTAACACCTCACTCTCTCCCTCCCTCCTCTTTTGTCTATTCCTTTGCACACACACACACACACACACACCTACACACACACACACACACACAAAAAACACACTAGTCGCATGCGCATGCACACACAGACAATGTTTGTGTGTGAGAGAGAAAGAGAGAGACAGAGAGTGAAAGAGAGGGAGAGAGTGAAAGAGAGAGATGGACCAAATCATTCTCCAGTTTTGCAGAGAGGTTAAGCATTTATTTTGGCAGTTGTCATGGAGATGCCTCGTCCTCTTGAATGTGCTTCTAAGAACAGTAGCGGTGACAGTAATAGCACTCAGGAGGAGGAGAGGAGCGAGCTTTAATGAAGACAGAATTCACTGCAATGGCTGACAGTTTTACTGTTAATTTGTTAAAATCTACTCAGAAAGGTGCCCCTAAATCAAAGCCTTTAAAAGCGGAGTTCTCCCTACATTTAAAATGTGACCAGATATTTTCAAACACCTACCAGTTTCTCCTCTAACTTTTACTTCTGTGCTCTGGATGTTACTGGTATCATGTTTGCACGAGCAGGATATTTTATCCACTGTTTTCTGGTGAGCTGAAGCTACATGTCCCTCTTTGTGTCCATATTCCCTCATTCAGCACACCTCCATTAAAGACAAACCAGTATTTACCCTAATGCCACTCTACCCACCACCCTCACAGGGCCAGAGGGAACTTCTCCAACACAAGCATTGCATAAAGGTGTTGTTGTAGTTGTGTGTGTGTGTGTGTGTGTGTGTGTGTGTGTGTGTGTGTGTGTGTGTGTGTGTGTGTGTGTGTGTGTGTGTGTGTGTGTGTGTGTGTGTGTGTGTGTTCCGGATCGAACTTGTCCACCACAAGACACCTTGGCCACCCATAAAAAGATGTTGACAGTAATCAGTCACACCATTAGACATCTGTCAGCACAGGGGTAGCATGGCAGTGTTGTTGTGGCTGTGTGTGTGCCTGTGGGTATGTGTGTTTTTCCTTCAGCTAAGAGATACACTGCAAACTTCATAAGCCTGACCAGCATATGAAGTGCTTAAAGTGACGACTTCATGCGTTAGACTCTGGGAGATAGGCACTGATAACACATAGCTTTCTGTGTGTGCGTGTTTTGCTGTGTGTGTGTGTGTGTGTGTGTGTGCGTGTGTGTTTGTGCACAGCAGTAGCTAAAAGTACTTTCAAAAGTCTAATGTAAACAAACATAAAGATAAGGTTTCACAGAAGGTGATAACTATTCCATTCCAGTGAAAACATTCCCATGTCCTGAGTTTGCTTTTTGGTTAAACATTGTGTTTACCTTTAAAACCTGAAACACACTTAAGCACAGACATAGCTAAGCTAGCGAGAAGCTGAAAAAAAAACCCGCTGAGAATCTATAAGAATAGAGGATATTTGATTACTGCTTGTATATGATCTGTTTATGACCATTTAAGATTAAATCATCTGCAGTCCAATATTGTGACTGTATCAGCACACAATCACCTCCACCAAAACATGGATTGTCACGTGTCCAAGCAGTTAATCACCCACTACACCAACTACAAAGAAAGAAAGAAAAAAGAAAGAAAGAAAGAAAGAAAGAAAGAAAAAAAGATTGAGGGAGAGAGAGGGAGGGGGCAGTTGCGTGTTCCCAATGGAGGAGAATGAAGGTGGCTGGTGGGAAACCACATCACCACATCACCACACATTGACCTCCACTAAAACATGGATTGTCACGTGCCCAAGCAGTTAATCACCAACTACATTTTCTCACCACATTACTTTCATACTTTCATTTACTGACATTGAGTTATTGGTGTAACTGTAAATTGGTGCTGTATGTAAAATGAGTACTTTATCCGTACGTTTTTAGTCAGGCAGTCAACGCCTCTAAAGAGTTCTGTGGGTCAGGTGTGTAAAAAAGGGAGAACAGATTGCTGGGAGATGGAAAGAGTGAGAGAGTGTTGCTTGCTGAATCCGCAAGCAATAAAGGCAGTAAACGGTTTTAAGTAAATTGTGCATCATTTATCTCGCATTTTATTACACCGAGAAAAACTGAAGTAACTGCCAAACTAAGTCTTGCTTGTAATGGGTAATGTTTGTGAGGCAATCTGTTTCTTAGCCATTATATATTTAAATGGGTTGTGAAGACTACAAAATGTCTGTCAATGCCATGGGCTCTTTTCTCCAAAAGGAAGCCATTTTGGATAAGAAATTGTGGTTGATTTTTTTTTAACCAAGAAATAAAAAAATAAATAGAAAACTTGCAAACTTTCTTCAGCTAATCAGGGCTCCCTGGCTGTAGTTGACACATCATTGGGAAAAGGCCTGGCATAATCTGCCTAACAGGGGCATTCTAAGGAGAGACTGCTACTGGCACAGTCATGCCGCCTGGCAGCAGCGCGGGGGTGGCAGAATGGGGGTGTTTTGGGGGAGACAGAGGGAGAGAGAGACACCACTTGCACACACTCATTTGCCCAGACAACATAATTATGTTGGGTATTTTGTAAGCCTGGCACGGCAGGCAGGGTACTGGCTGCGTTGGGCAATCTATTGTGCCATGGGCTGGGTGGCTGAGAGCCTGTCTGTGTGGATGGGTGTGTGTCTGGCTGGGTGGATGAGTGGGGGGCCATGGGTAATGGGTGGGTGCCAGTGACTAGATGAGTGGATGGGCATGTGGATGAGTGTGTTGGTGGGTGCCAGTGACTGGATGGGTGTATGGATGTGTGGATGGGTGTGTGGATGTGTGGATGGGTGTGTGGATGTGTGGATGGGTGTGTGGATGTGTGGATGGGTGTATGGATGTGTGGATGGGTGTGTAGGTGGGTGTGTGGATGGGTGTGTGGATGTGTGGATGGGTGTGTAGATGTGTAAATAGGTGTGTGTCTGGGTGGATGGGTGGGTGCATGGGCAGGTGCCACTGACTGGATGGGTATGTGGATGTGTGGATAGGTGTGTGGATGTGTGGATGGGTGTGTGGATGTGTGGATTGGTAAGTAGATGGATGAACGGGTGTGTAATTGTGTGTATGGGAATGTGGATGTGTGGTTGCCAGTGACTGGATGGGTGTGTGAATGTGTTGATGGGTGTGGGAATGTGTGTGTGTGGATGTGCCAGGGAGTGCATTTCAACTCAGATTAATGTCACTGGAGGAGTTTTGCCCACTGGCTGTGTACTGCTTCAGAATGCACAGGGGTGTGTGTGTGTGTGTGTGTGTGTGTGTGTGTGTGCGTGCGCGTGCGTGCGTGCATGTGTGTGTATGTGTGCATTTACAGAGGGATGGGGTGTATGAATAAGATGGGAGGGGGGGTTCAGTGTGTGTGTGTGTGTGGAGAGAGTGGTGCTTTTGATCCTCTTGTGTGTGTGTATGTGTGTGAGTGAGAGAGAGAGAGAGAGAGAGAGAGAAACACATGGCCATTAGGCTGTGAAGCTTGAGAGGTCAGGGGAGGCGCTAATTAACTTTATATAAGAGAGGAGGACGGGGAAAGCAGCAGCCTCGAATCCAAAGACTGGAGACACACACCACTGCGGCACATTTCTGCAAACACACATACCAAGATACACAGACCATACACACACACACACACACACACACACACACACACACACACACACACACACACACACACACACACACACAAAGACCTGTGGCACATGCCACTGCAGCAGGTTTTCTGGTGGGTCAAAATGCAGGCCAGCTGTAGGTTCTAAAAGCCAGAAGTAGCAGAATGGGTATGCTCCCCTTCATAGCCCTGCTATGCTTTGCTCCACATAAAAGGCAGAACAGGAAGCACTTTAACTAATGGCCACTCACTTAGATAAAGTGTGATACGAGTGATAATAAATGGCTAACAACGAATAGGCTTGAAATGTGTTTGAGCAATTATTAGTTTCTAGGCATGTGTGTGTGTGTGTGTATGTGCGTGCGTTTGTGTGCATGAGAGTGTGGGTGCATGTGTGCACATGTGTGTATGGATGTGTGCGTGTGTGTGTGCATGCGTGTATGTGTGCACATTCACAGCATTACATATGAAGCTGGTGAAATCCATGAGTCTATTAACCATGCTTTGCATGCGCAGAGCGTTGAAAAAAGTAAGTGATGATAATAGTCCTTTTCCCGTTAAAAAGGTAATTCGCTTAAAAATGATGCGCATTAAAAATTTGGTGCAACATACGTGATGGAAAAAGAGTTATATCGCTTTAACGCCAATTTTGTCATGCTAAGGTAATACGCTCAGCAGAGGTGGATTTGCTAGAGATAATTTGACATAAATGTGATGGAAAGGTTTAAAGCGATACAGGAAAGACACGCAACTGCAAAATGTATGTATGGACTTTCTAATATCTAATGACAGTTTGCTCTGAGCTTTATTTTGTCGCTCACACATTTTGTTTTCTATTCCCTGTCTTTTAATCAGAGATGGAAAATAATCAGCATGTAAAAAATGTGTATCAGCGCAGGGCATTATGACATACTTTTAATTCACCAGAATTGTTCTGTTAACAGAAAACCATTTTGATGCTTCTTATATCGCTTTAAATATATCCGACTAAAGACTTAAGAGTTAAATGAATGGCTTTAATATCTGATGGAAAAGGACTTGCGATAGCAGGGAAAATGATGCTTATGTGCTTATGTGCTTACGTGCTTATGAATAAGTGTGCGATTTACGTCTCTGTTAAAGGACCACACGGCTCTGAGGTCTGCTGCTCCATTACTGTGTGTGTGTGTGTGTGTGTGTGTGTGTGTGTGTGTGTGTGTGTGTGTGTGTGTGTGTGTGTGTTTGTGTGTGTGTTTGTTCTCCCATGTGTTATCCAGTCAGATTAGTGGACTGTTTTCCAGTGCCAACCTCAGCTAATGTTTCTGACTTCCAGCACACACACACACACACACACACACACACACACACACACAGTGGACTGTGAGAGGTGCTGCTTCTCACCACTGGACATGTGTTGGCAGGATTATCATATAATCCCCAGCATATTTAATGTGCAGCAGATGTAGCACACCACCCCATTGTGACCACAGACTCACAACACACGCTGTCACACACAGGGGTGCATTCCACCCCACCACAAAGTCAAAGTCAGGGGTGCCGCTAAGGTTGGGAGGGTGGGGGGGAGGTGTAGATCAGGACACTTCATGTGCTCTTGTTTGGCACCTGGCCTCAAAACACGTTGGATGTACACACACTCACTCCTCTGCTTTGCTAAAACATGAATGCACAAATTTGCAGCAATGATCTCAGTTTTAGTAATATATTCCAACACTGTCAGTTACAAATCCACAGCGGTCCTATTATTTGCCCCATAAGGAGCGAATACTGTCTTCTTTCTCTCTGCATGGAAAAAAAAGGAAAATCGGGGGGAAAAAAGACCATCATAAATCATAAATCTCCATAATTTCCATCTCATTCCTGCATGCAGAAAGAGAACTTGGATATTTGAATGAATGTCGGGGCAGCGGAAGCGCACACTGGTGCTTCTCCTGCCGAAAGGTTTCTCATGGCTGAGGGAGTTAGCGCTGGGAGGTTGCTAGCGCTGGGAGTTTGAGGGCGATGTTTGATGAAAGTGCTCACCTGTCAGGGACTCACGCACTTCTCACTGCATCTGGATCTAGGGGTGGGCAGTCACAGAGACCTGGGCATGTCATCACCACTATACTCCACTCACGAATAGGAGGGAGTAGGTATTTTAATGTAATGTAATGTGATGTAATGTAATTAAGTTTTCTATTATTATTATTATAATAATAACAATTATTATTATTATTATTATTATTATGCAAAATATACTTGTCTAATACAGTAATACTGTTGTAGATTTTTACATTCCAATGAAATTATAATCATTAAATTATATTTTTTAAGCATTCTAAAACGTGTCCACGACAAAAGGGTACATATATCCCCTCCACCATACATATACACACACACACACATACACACACACACAAAATACTAGTAAACATATTTTACATGTAGAGCTCCATATCAAGCAAATTAAACCACCATAAGCAGGACTTTATCTGCTTAAAGAGTGGAAGCTTACAGCTCATCTGCACTACTGTAAGCACTGGAGCAGGCAGATGGACAGAGTGAATGAGTCTGTAGTGTGTGTCTCTGATGGAGTGAGAGATGGAGTGTGTGTGTGTGTGTGTGTGTGTGTGTGTGTGTGTGTTGGGACTATTGTCCCCCAGGCTGCCTACAGGGGACAGTCGAGAAGAGGCCTCTCTGCCAGATGTAACAAGCATGGGCATGCCCCTCAAGAAAAGAGGGCCCACTGGGGGTGTTTCTTGTTTCTTTGTGTGCACGTGTGTGTGTGTGTGTGTGTGTGAAGATGAATGGCGCATCACATCTGAAGGAGCAACATTTTTTTTAGTCTAGACTTGCTCTGACTTCAACCTGCTGACAAACTCAAGTGTGTGTGTGTGTGTGTGTGTGTGTGTGTGTGTGTGTGTGTGTGTGTGTATGTGTGTATGTGTGTGTGTGTGTTGGGACTATTGTCCCTCAGACTGCCTACAGGGGAGAGTCGAGAAGAGGCCTCTCTGCCAGATGTAACAAGCATAGGCATGCCCCTCAAGAAAAGAGGGCCCATTGGGGGTGTTTCTTGTTTCTGTGTGCGTGTGTGTGTGTGTGTCAGTCTAAACTTGCTCTGATCTGAACCTGCTGATAACTCAATCTAAGACATAGTAGCCAGCTTCAGACTGTCAGGCCAAAACACGGCTGTGCCACGCCCAGCGCTGTCCGACTGTCACGCCACCTGCTATTCGGTGCCGAAGGCAGGCCGTGTTGAGGACAACTCCTGGCCCCACAAAAACCTGAGGCCAAGAGGGGCTACTCCTGCCCAGAGGCAGCGTCAAGGTGAAGGGTGGGGCGTAGCCTTCCTGTGACTAGGTATGGAGATGGCTGTCATTTCAACAAAGGTGGCTGAACAGAAGTTAATCGCGACATCGACTGGTTTTGCTTTCTGTTTTTCTATTAAAATCTGTTAGTAAACCGCAAAGAAGTTTGTTTACTGGAATGGTCTACATTTTTCTCTATCGCTTTGGTACATTTTTCGAATCTTTCTTGCAATTTGCAGAAGATCGAGTGCATTTCTCAAAACAGTTTGGACAAATAGCAAAACACCGTGGATCACCTGCAAAAGCTAGTCTCTTCATCAAAATGCTTAGTTCATCCCTCAAAAGCAAGTTTTTGTGTCAATATATGTGTCAGTGCCATCAGAATGTTTAGTCATTGTGTCACTGTGTACGGATAAGACAGTCAAATTCATTAGTCATGTTGGCAATTGAATAGTGCACTTCGAAGGGACATTTTGATGTAAAATGTGGTTTAGGTGTGATGACAAGTGTTGTACATTTCACCTCATATAATGTATATGTGTGAGATTCATTATAAAAGACAAGATTCACATTTACAGAATGACTTCTTTATTGGCAGACATTGACATTGCAGTGCGTAAAGAAAAAAAAAGACAGCAATAGACAGAACAAAGGTAAAATACAGTAAGAAAACATAGGTCAAAAATATAAACATAGATCATACAGTAAGTAAACAAAAAATATGAACCCCTTATCCTGATCTTCAGCTTCGTCACATTCTTGTCTGTCAGGCAACACATTTTCACCCACGTGACACCGGCAGCGTGGATAGCATCTTCTGGAGTGCCTAATCCATCCTCTTCCAAATCCTCCACCATGCAGTCTCACCCCTCTTTCTCTCCTTCTCCCTGTTGTTGTCCATTTTCTTGTCCTTCCATTGTCAGCCATTGTAACTTTGTATTGTGCTCTGGTTATATACTTTCCAGTAGATTGTTCATGAGATGCTCCCTTGAGCTCATTCAGAAACCTGTTGATCATTGGTTTCTCAACTCTCTTCATTAGAAAAAGTCTAGATTCAAGCAATTTACCAATTTAGATCATATATACAAATGTCTTATGGAAATGTATAGAACTGTGCTTGACATGTTATGATAGCTTGGTAAATCATTTTGCATGTTAAGACTTATATGATGAACTATAGCCTAAATGTTTTGGGTAGTGAGACTATTTGATAGATTCCCATAACAAAGCATTTTGATTAGCATGACAAAAGCAATTGATAATGTACAAAAAAACTGAGAATTGTACACAATCATTTGCATGGATGGACAAAAGCATTTGCAATTTGTTTAAAGCAATGAGAAACTGCCTTTTTCATCTGCACAAATGGCATGATGATGTGACAATTGAACAAGAACCTTTGAGAATTTCAATTCTGATGTGAGAAATGTACCAAACCAATTGAGAAAAACTGTAAAGAGACTTCTAACTCTTGTTAAAATTCCTCATCCTGTCTATCCTAACTATACGTACATTAGATTGCAGAGAGTTTCAACAAATACAGAATTGTATTATTTTAGTTTATTAATAATTATGTGAGTGTTTTCCATCTATAAGTGTTCATCCAAGTGATGTATGACCATTTGTTGACTTTGATACAAAAATCTGTGGGATTCAAATATACCTATACCTTTGAGCTGGCAGTAGTGTCCACACACTTTCCAGTGCTGCCCCTAACCCCACAGATAAATCAATACCCTTAAAAGAGGGCTCCAAACCAGGCATTAGTGAGCACATCAAAGAAGGCTTTGATTTCATCTCGGCAGTGTTCAGACCAGTCTAAATACATTAATGTGCTCCAAGCATCTCATCCATTATTTGCCTCCCTAAACTCCTGGTGCCAACAGTAGTTATAAAGTAAACTGTTTGCCATTTTATCTTGGAGGAGAATAAGAAGAGGATGCACTAACAGTGAGCTTTTCTTCTGTCAGGAAAGCTTAACACAGAAGGGGCAAAAAGCTACTCAGTACTGCAGGTCCAAAACACAATAATTGTACACACATACTCAGACATACACGCATGCACACACGCACTGACACACAAACACACACACACGCAC
>CM050218.1:30682500-30740000 GCA_027475355.1 Coilia nasus | reverse complement strand
TTATTCCCTGGAAGCCAATGTACAAATGAAAATATGCATTGTACTCCAAGTTGTTTGGCATGAAATCGTGTCCTAAAAGAATTAACGGTATAAATAGATTTCAAATGAGGCAGTGTTTGAAAACTTGAATGTGCATGTGCAGCAACTGCTTACTCTCTTTGACCTCCTTCCCTCCAGCAGGCGCTACCGATTCCTGCACACCAAAACAACCACACACCCTCTCCTGAACAGGACCATCCCCACTTCACTTACAGTATATGTATACTGTTGTTTGTACTGTACAGTATACATATACAGTGTACGTATACAGTATACATATACAGTGTACAATATACTGTAGAGTCTACATATTTCTATTTGTCTATTGCATTATATTTATTGTATTGTGTTGTATTGTATGATAGATTGTATTATATGTACATGACTACATGTTTATATGTTGAATGAGAGAGACAACATCTGCCAGAGTCACATTCCTTGTATATGTAAGTGTACTTGGCCAATAAAAACTGATTCTGACTGATTCTGATTGGTCCATACAGACATACCTTTTGATACATGTACGAACAGTTGGTACTGACGGCATGGAGGATGAAACCTGTTCCATTCACACTGGCCGACTCCTGTACTGTCCACAGAAGCACACCTGAGTGCTATGCAAAGGTACTAAGCCCCACACTCAGGTTTACCTGGAGGACAGAGTTGGTAGAGGACGTTAGCAGGGCGTGTGTGTGTGTCTGTATTTGTGTGGGTGTGTGTGTCTGTGTGTGTGTGTGTGTCTGTGGGTGATGGTGGGTGTAGGTCAGACATATTGCTTTGTTTACCATCTGCTTAGAAAAGTTCAAACATACTGTACACATCAACACACACACACACACACACACACACACACACACACACAAACACAAAACTCATTGAGTATGCTGCATAATAGGAATGCCATGCACAGTTTGTGAGGTGAAATAAATAAATATCCCAAATGATAAATAAACACAAACACACACACACACACGAACACACACACAAATATACACACACAAACACAAACAAACAAACACACACACACACACACACACACACTTGTGGACACATCTTAGAGGACACAGTTATTCAGGTGGGACATGGGAAGACCCAGAGGTCGGCAGCCATTAGCATCTATTACGGGCCGAATAGGTGATGAAGGAGAGCAGGCCCAGCAGCAGCAGCTGTCCCCTGCACCCCACCATAAAGCACCATAATCCCCACCTGACTGCAGACTGCACTGGGTCAAACGCATGCCAGTAAACAGAGAGAGAGAGGTAGAGAGACAGGGAAAGAGAAATGGAGAGAGAGAGAGGGAGAGAGAAAGGGAGAGAGAGAAAGGGAGAGAGAAAGGGAGAGAGGGAGAGTAAGAGAGAGAAAAGGAGAGAAAAAGAGAGAGGGAGGGAGAGGGAGCGACAGAGAGAGAGAAAGAAAGAGAGAAAGAGGGAGAGAGGGAGGGAGGGGGGAGCGGGAGTGAGAGAGACAGAGAGAGAAAGAGAGAGAAAGGGAGGAAGAAAAGAGATGGAGATAGAGAATAAAAAAGAGGAAAGGACTGAGAGAGAGGGAGAAAGAGATAGAAGGACTGAGAAAGAGAGGCATAGAGAGATGGAGACAGAACTGAAAGAGAGAGAGGGACACAATGAGAAGGAGAAAGAGAGAATGAGAACTAAGGCCCATTGTATACTGCCCTACAAAGGAAAAAGACCTTAACTCACCAGAGTATGAAACTGAGAAAAATGACTTAAAAAATCTTGCGTTTTCAGCATTATGGCAAAGACAACATCTTATTTTTCCCAAAAAAGAATTGTGTCATCTTTGTTGCAAGCTGTGTCTCCCAGATGTGTCTAGTGCAAAACAGCGTGTTGGTGCACGTAGACAGCACATACACAAAACTAAATTCCCATAAATTCCAAATTTGTCCGAAATCCTCTGCAACATTCTTCCACTGTTTGTAGTTTACCGATGATCTGTTGTTGAATACTGTTCCAAAAGGTCTGACACCTTTTTATTTTACCTGTTTGCAGCTTGCTGCTATGGGCCATGCTTTTGTTGAGAGCTTCCAGAAGCCTCGATTGGGGCTTTTGGATGATATAGTAGATCTTTTCATAGATAACACAGTTTTATCTACGCAACACATTGTGTTACCCTTATTTATATTATATACAAGCTTTTACTTATCATTGTTATGTTTATGAATGATGTTTAGTGTAACACTGTAGGCCTAGGGAAATCCTGTGTATGACCTGTACTTGGTTTTGACAATAAAGCGGACTTGGACTCGTGACTTTAACTTTAAACGGCAAGCCTGCAACATGTACTGACATGCACTCGAGAGAAAAGGAGAGAGAGTATGACTGGGGTACGCAACAGGCTCTATACTCACACAGCCACACACACAAGAGTATACCATAGGCATAAGACACAGGAGAGAGAAGGGTAGGGAGAGAGAGAGGGAGAGAAGAAGCAGAGAGATAGAAAGAAAAAAAGAAAGAAAGAGAAACAGATGTCTCTTGATTCAGGAGGCCCACAGGCTAACAGGGAGCCAGAGAGGGCCACACACACACACACACACACACACACACACACACACACACAAACACACACAGTGTACCCGCGCGGCGTCTGTGCCCTGTGATTGCACCGGGTTAATTAATGAGTGAAGGACTCCCACACCAACTAGCAGAGAGACAGACAGAGACACACAGATGGAGAGAGGGGATGAAGGGTGAAGAGAGGAAAACGAAAGAAGAGGGAGTTTGATCTTGCTGTGTAACAAGTGCAAGCATGGCGGTGTGAAAATGTCAGTGTGTGTGTGTGTGTGTGTGTGTGTATGGGTGTGTGTGTCTGAGTGCCACTGCGAGTGGAAATGCGTGGGAGAGCGTGGCATACAGTTAGTTACCAACTAATCACTAAGAAGGCTTCAGGAAAGGCTTTGTGAGCCATCAGTGTATCGGTCTGGGGGTGCTAATAACTGTTTGAGTGCATGTGTATACTGTGTGTGTGTGTGTGTGTGTGTGTGTGTGTGTGTGTGTGTGCGTGAGCGTGTGTATGTCTGAGACAGAGAGGCAGCAGATTAAAGACATTTGTGTGTGTGTGTGTATGTGGGGGGCCCTACATCAGTCCCAGTATAATTGTGGGGGAGTTGAGTCATGTCAGTACCTGCAGTTCAGTCTGTATGGGCACCGCTGCTTTAGAAAGCCCTGGCTTTGCACAGCTATGCACTCACACATCTATTCAAGCACACTCCTACACTCAACATACACACACATGCAAACACATGCGCACAACATACTAATACCCACACACACACACACACGCCTGCATACACACACACACATACACACACACACACACACACACAGATGTAGACAAGTACAGTTTTGGACAGCCAGAACTTCTCCGAAACACACACATGCATCCACCCACACACATATACACACACACACATCAACCAGACAACTAGGCATGGAGGTTTCAGTAACTCTGTAGGCTACCACTGCCCCACTGAGGTGCACCTCCACCTGCTAATGAACTTCCAGCTTGTGTCTAACCAGGCCAGGCGCATACAAACTCACACACACACACACACTAACGAATGTCCAGCGTGCGTTTAACCAGGCCAGGCACATGCAAACTCACACACACACACACACACACATACACACACACACACACACACACACTAATGAACTTCCAGCTTGTGTCTAACCAGGCCAGGCGCATACTGTACAAACTCACACACACACACATACTAATGAACGTCCAGCGTGGGTCTAACCACACCAGGCACATGCAAACGCACACACACACACACACACACACACACACACACACACACACACACACACACACACACACACACACACACTAATGAACTTCCAGCTTGTGTCCAACCAGGCCAGGCGCCTACAAACTCACACATACACAGACACGCACTAATGGATGTCCAGCATGCGTCTAACCAGGCCAGGCGTAGGCAAACTCACATACACACACATACGCACACACACACACACACACACAAACACACACACACACACACACACACACACACACTAATGGACGTCCAGGGTGCGTGTAATCAGGCCAGGCACAGGCAAACTCACACACACACACGTGCTGCCGTGCCGTCGTCTCTCCAACCTCTGCCAGTGTCTCCCGAGTGCCATCCCTGCGGGGCCATGGAACAGACACAGCACCCCCAACACACACACACACACACACACACACACATAAAAAGATGCACGCGCGTGCACACACTAACACACACTCAGACACACACACACGCTCAAGCACTAATGACCGCCAGGGGAGGCGCTCCAAGGTGGCCCCCACTTTATGACAACTCTCTCACCAAAGAGCCCTGTGGGAACGACTGACCGAGGCCTCACACACACACACACACACACACACACACACACACACACACTCACACACACACTCACACAGGGACACATGCAAGGAGGATGGTGACACCGGAGGAAAGGAGAAAAAAGCAGGCTACTTTAAGACTCAAAGACTTTCAAAGTTTTAATAAGGGGAAACATAAATTATTCAGCTTTTCTTGTTTGCTTAATTGGGGAATTAGTGCCGTCAGGTTGATACTCTGTTCTTTTTTCTCGTACTTTCCCTGAAGTTCCGCCGGTGTTTCACTGAAGTCACCAGCTGCCTCAACAGAAGAAACAAAGGAAGTTGTTCATGTGCATAAAGTAACAAGATAATACAGAAACGGTGAGCCACTTCTCTCTCTCTCTCTATGTCTTGCTCTGTCTCCCTCTCTCTATATCTCCCCCTTTCTCTCTCTCTCTATTTCTATTTCTGTTTCTTCTTTGACTTTTCACCTTTTTTCTCCTTGTTGGACTCTTTTGTCTGGCACAGGCAATTTGCCGGCGACTGGTTTTCTCGCCACCCGCGCTGCCGTACACATGCATTGCTTAAGAACCGGCAGATTGGGCTGGGGTCGGTTCTGCTCCGAGGCTTTGAAACGACACGGTGCGGATCAGAACAGAGCAGTGCAGAGTGGCAGAGCCCAATCCCCCTCAGCAGAACCCCTGGCGCCACCACCGCTGAGGCCCGTTGGACCGGAGTAAATCCCCAGCATGGCAGGCCGGTCCTGAAAGCAGATGACTCGCCGATCTGTGTGTGTGTGTGTGTGTGTGTGTGTGTGTGTCTGTCTGTCTGTATGATAATGGATGTGTCCGTGTAAAGGGTTGAGAGGGAGAACATTGAACAGTAGAGCAAAAAAGATTCCTAAATGCTTGAGTGTGTGTCTATGATTATGAGTGTGTGTGTCTGCATATGTGTGTGTGTGTGTGAGTGCGAGTGAGTGAGTGAGTGAGAGAGTGTGTGTGTGTGTGTGTGTGTGTGTGTGTGTGTGTGTGTGTGTGTGTGTGTGTGTGTGTGTGCGCGCGCGTGCGTGTGCATGTGTGAGTATGGAGTGTGATTGTGGTATTCAGTAATACTGCACCGGTAATGATGGGCTAAAGCCGCTAGCGCTACCACTTATCTTTCAGTGTCAGCCGCAATGAAGCCTACAGACCTCTTTCAGCTACATGCTGAACAGCACACAACTTACTCCCTGCTCTAGAAATCAAATTGTGGGTGCGTGCCTGCTTGAATGTGTGCCTGTAGGCTATTTTGTGTGTGTGTGGTCTGTGTGTGTAGGTGTTTGTGTGGTATATATTTGTGTGTGTATGTGTGTGTGTGTTTATGTGCGTGTGTATACAGTATATGTGTACATCTTTGTGTGCTTATGGTTTCAAGTAAACAACAGAGGAATGTGTGAGGGAACAAATAAGGGAATAGTAAACACTGCAGTTTATGTCAAACATGGCATTTAATCCATTTTATTTTTATTATTTTTTAACTCAGCTATGACTAAATATAAATATTTTTCACAGTTTATGCACAGCCGTAGCTAAAGACCAGCGCCACATCAGATTCTCACAGAGAAAAAAACACACCATGCTTTCAGACCACCAACCCGTGCGGACCATCACAGGAGTGACTCACCGTGTGTGTGTGTGTGTGTAGGCTCTCAGGAGCCATCTCAAATGGGGGTCAAAAGGTCGCAATAATACAAACACGACAGAGACCTCGCTAAAAGTGCCACTGAGCGTAACCCAAGCCATTAACTTGAACCAGAGTGGAGTTGGGCCCATAGCTGCCCTCTGTTTCCCTTCAAAGTGAAGCAATGGTGTCAATGAGGTTAAAATATGCAGCTTGGAGAGAGACAGCAAGAGAGAGAGGGAGAGAGTGAGAGAGAAAAAGAGAGATAGAGAGAGAGACCATTTCCCCTTGGCATAGCCCAAGTATTAGGAGACCCTCTCTGCCAGCAATCAGTGGCACGACAGCCTGCTTTTTTGGGGAGGGGTTATTTGAAGGGCACCGGCATCCAGTTACGCCTGCTTTGAATTGCAAAACTGTGGCTTTCAAGAAAGTCATGGAACATTTTTGAGATGTGACCCAAGGCATACGCTTTCTGAAGAGTCTCTCGGAGAGTCGGGTCGGAATACACAGGGAATGTGCTGGAAAAGAAGGACAGAATGGTTGGGAGACAGAGGGAATATGCTGGAAATACAGGGAATGTGCTGGAAAAGCACAGGTGAGGAGCGAGGTTGCTACAGACAGGCATCCCAGCTGACCTCTCTCTAAAGCGACATTTCATTGCATTTACAGTTGCATTTACAATTGCATTTATTCTTATTGACGATGACGATGATTTTTTCTTTTTTCATTACATTACATTACACTTAGCAGATGCTTTTATCCAAAGCGATGTACAAAAGGAGGACATAATAAAATTTCTTTAATAATTTAGAATTTTATCTATAGAACGGGGGAAAAGAGTGATTCCCAAAAAAATCACTGCCATTACTAAAGGTTTGTGTTTCCACATTTCCAAAATTTCAAAACATTTAGTAAACTGTCATGAAGGTGTGAAGATACCAAAACACCCAGTATCCCAGACCTATGTTTCTAAAAAGTGGCTGAAAGTAATAAAAATAGTTGAGTAATTAATTAATTGTTGCAACTCTAGGGTACAGGGTAAATCCATATGTGTACACAATGTGACATATATCTCTCAACCTAAAACCAACCAGTGAAGCTATACGAACTCCACACTGACTACCATGTGTATGGATGTCAATCTGGGGACACAAAGTGAACAATAAGCCCTGTTTGTCCTCATTCTGTGGAATTAAGGCTGACCTCTACACACACACCTGCAGTAAATGGCTTTATTTATTTTGGAAACTTGCTATGGTAACCGTTCCACTTGTGGTAGTAATTGTGTAGTTGAAGCCTGCGTGTGTGTGTGTGTGTGTGTGTGTGTGTGTGTGTGTGTGTGTGCTTCTATTACACTGGCTTTGCATAAGACCCCAACTAATAAGCAAAAGCTGTTGGAATTGCATCACAACAAAAACCATAAAACAGCCAGCTGAGAGAAGCACCGAGGCGTCACCAGGCACCTGCATCCAATAACAGCAACAACAGAGTGAAAGAAGAGACACAGGAAGACAAATGTGGTCCAGACAACATTTAGCAACAGCGCCAAAAAAATGACACAAGAGAGAGAGACAACTCAATCACTTCCTTACTCCAAATAAAACCGCCACACTGTCATCCTGCTCTCCCTCTGGGACGACACAGGACGCGCCTTCTCAGTGTCACATGGCACCGTGTCGCCGCCGTGGCCGAGTGCTAATCCCCTGATTAGCCACCGCCATCCCGCTAATGCCCTTTCTCCTGCCTGCAGTCATCCGCTAACCACCTAGTAGCTACCATGTCCAGCTACCCACAGCTAAGTCCCTTTCTCCCACCTGCTACCTCACTCCTTCATTAGTCCTGCTGACAGGCTGATGGACGGGGGGGTCGTTGGGACCGAGGGGTGGCGAGGGGGGGTCGGAGAAAGCGGGACAGTAGCCCTTTGTGAAGTGAGCTGCCACGCCGCGCAGACAGATAGCGGGGTCGTCTGACTGCTGACAACAACACTCGCACGCTGGCTCGATATTCCCATCACTGCCAATTGCCCCTGAGCTCCGTCTCCATTGTTGTGGACGCGACAGAACCCAGACAGCCGTGCTATTGCCTTGGGTACAGGACATTGTTTGCAGATGTCTGCTGAACTTCTTCAACAAATAAATAAAAAAAGAAGAAAGAAAGGAGGAAGGAAAAAACTGCTGGGACCTGAAGTTGCTGCAATCTGCATACGTCCTGTGAAGTATGCAAATAACATGGCAAGAGTGTGTGTCCGTGAGTGTGTTGCGCTGTGAGGCTGGGAGTGAAGGCGCAGTGCACAGCGCAGGCTGAATCCGTGGGCTGGCAAGCGTATTGTATGGAACTCACAGGGATGTAGCATAAGGAGCCTCTGGCACCCACACAGGGCCAAGGCATGAGCCGCACACACACACACACACACACACACACACACACACACACACACACACACACACACAAACACATACACATACATACATACAGCTATGTGTCACACAAAAAATTTATTTTGTTTCTCTACGCATCACCATCCCCTGAAATAGCAAGAATATGAGGAGAGAGGGGGAGGGGGGGGGAGAAAGAAATAATGGAAGAGACAAAGACAGACAGAAACAGAGAAAGAAAAAGAGAGGGAGGAAGGTAGAGTGACAGAGAATAATGATGATGATGATGATGATAATGAAAGAGACAGAGAAAGACATAGACATACAGAGACAACAAGATAAAGAGAGAGAAAAGGAGAGAGAGAGGAAGGGGAGAGAGAGGGCAAAAGAAACACAGAGGGGAGAGAGACGGTGAGAGAGAGAAAGAGAAAGAGTGTGTATATGTGAGAGAGAGAGAGATATAGCTCATAGAGGGCTGTGAGGGCATTATGCATTGGTATAGATTCATGCTAATGCTGAATGCTAATGTGGAATGCTAACTTGGTGCCTGACGTGTGCATCGGGAGAGCTGGCAGGATGCCAGGTGGCTCGTGGGAGGCAGGGACATGCGGCTAGCCTTTGAACCCCACCCACTGAGGCACAGTCCCACGCACACACACACATCACCATCGTCTAATGTTCTGTCAAACCTGTCCAGCCAAAAACATAGTTTGATGTGGTACAGTTGGAGCACAAATCCACCGGAACATCTCTGTTCTACTGTCAGCTGTTCTGAGATGTTCAATTCCTACAGAACATATCTCTTCTACAGGTAGCTGTTATGTTCTGTCCAAATCCATCTGAACATCTCTGTTCTACTGTCAGCTGTTCTGAGGTGTTCAGTTCCTACAGAACATATCTCTTCTACAGGTAGCTGTAGCTGTTATGCTGTGTCCAAATCCATCTGAACATCTCTATCCTACTGGCAGCTTTTCTGAGAAACATATCTTTTCTACTCCTAGCTGGTATGCTGTGTCCAAATCCATCTGAACATCTCTATCCTACTGTCCTACAGTCAGCTGCTGTGTGAAATATGAATCCAGTCCAGTCCGGCTTTATTCCAGTACGAGAGCTAGCATTCCTCAGATCAGCAGCTTGTTATGACTGATGGTCTCCCTAGCCTCATGCAGAGGGGAAAGTACTATCAGGAAACAATGTCTAAAACATCAGCCAAGAAGAGCTTTACTGCAATACACCAAATAGCACAATGAAATGTGACAGGACAGATTGTATCAGCAATATTCATTTTTGGACTAAACTGGATCACTAATGTTTATCGTGTCTGTGTTTGTTATTGGTTGTTGTCAGTAAAAGTGACAATGTGCAATGGTATTTATCTAGAAAAGCCTTAACATGTAATGTTCTGACAGGCCAGATGGTCTGGTGAGACGAAAAAAATACAGGTCTTTGGAGAAAGGGTGCAAGTTTTATTCGTTGCCAAAATAATCACGGGTCTTTTGGCAAGTGCTTTGTTGATCTTCTCATCTGATGGGTTATCATGCAGCTGGGTAAGTTGGGCACTCATGGTTGGTTCCCCAGTAGCAAGGCCACCATTTTGCATTCAGGTTACAATAAAGGTTACGATATGACTGCTCTGCCAAAGGTTATAATGGGTCTGGACTCTTACGTAAAGCAACACAAAAGCACTTTTTCTCTTCGGTCGCTCTACAGGGTGGAAGTAGAATTGTCTTTCTTAGGTCTCTTTACAACTACAGATCGGAGCAACCCACTTCTGCGAACTTGCATAGTGCAGTTATGCCCTTCTAGGGCCGCAAAGCGATTTAAGAAGTGCTGCTCACCCTGTTATGAGTTGATGAACCACTGAAACAATTTTGGAAAGATTATTTCAAGGTTGAAAAAACTAATTAGTCAGTGCGGTTACATGATCTCAAATAACTCAATTTTAGCTTTAATTAGACTATCCTATTAAGGAGGGCAACTGCAACTGCCCAGGTACACATGGCAGTGAGTAATTTGAATCATTGGCCGAAAGCACCTAGTACCTCGGTTCGATAGGTAGTGCTGTACCAATTTCAACTAGTGTTAATAGAGCTACTTCCAGTTGACCTCATCACCACCAATAACAACAACAGCGTGAAGCATTCCTGAAAGATGGTGAACAACAAGGTTGAAGCTATGATCCTCATGGCGTGGCCCATCACCGTGGTTAAAACAGTAATGAGATGCCAAACGGCACTGTTAGTTTTGCTAATTGCTGAGGAAAGGTGCCGCCGACAAATGATACAGGCCAATTTAATTCACACGACGACATGGGGTCGGGGGTCACAAGCATGCACAGAACGCAAAGTCCTAATCCCAATCCGGTTGACTGTACATGCACCCCTGATCCGATTAACAATCGAGTTATCTCGGGATGTTAATTCGACTATGGTTGTCCGATTTCTAGTCGAATTAAGGTGTTTACATGAAAACATTGATTCGATCTTAGTCAAATTAAGCCAATGATTCGAATCATTACACTCCCATGTAAACACACTGAGTGTTGCTTTAAAGGTTGTAATTCATGCAAGACACACATGGCCAGCCGTTACTCCTTATTGCTCTGGTGTCCTTCATATGTTGGCACAGATCTGGCCATTGACCTGAAATTGCAGCAGAGGTGTGCTTTTCTCATCTGGGAGCATGCTAAAGGATTGGCACTGCTCTGGTCGTTCAGGTGAAATGCAGCCGACGCCTTCCTCATTTGGGAGCATGCTACACTCGTTTAGGAGCAGGCTCCACTCGCTTGCTCTTCCCTAATTAGGGGCATTAGTGGGTTACCCACAGCTTTAGCAGCAGGAACCCCATCTTGCGCATGCACACACACACACACATGCACGCTTGTTTTTCTATACTTGTGAGGACCGTCCATTGACTCCCATTCATATCTAACTAAGAAATGCTTACCTATGCCCAGACAAAAACAATCCCTAACCCTAACCTGTCAGTAAAGAAATGTTTTTGCACTTTTACTTTTGTGAGGTTGTGAGGACCATCATCATGTCCTCACAGGTCCGAGGATATTAGCAACCATTAGCAACCATAGCAAACCAAATACATGAGCACACACACACACACATGCACACACACACACCACCACCACCACCACCTCCCCAAGGGATCAGGTTTGGTCTGTTGGACTTTAGGGACCTGGTGGAGTGCTGTTGAAGGAATACAAGGTGCTGTTGCATGGCTATAGCCTCTTGTGGGAGGAGTGTGTGTGTGTGTGCGTGTGTCTAAGTATGTGTGTGTGTGTGCATGCGTTTGTGTGTGGGTGTTTGCGTGTGTGTTTGTGTGTGTGTGTGTGTGTGTGTGAGTATACTTATATACATATACACATGCACAGGGCATATACATATGCGCGTGCGTGTGTGTGTGTGTGTGTGTGTGTGTGTGTGTGTGTATATCTGTGAAGCACAGACAGGAGCAGAGAGGCAGCAGCTGTTGCGGGCGGATGTAGACTGCTAGACACACTCACTGTCAGTGTGGGAGGCGTGGTGGGAGCGCAGCTACAGATGTTTACCTGAGGGCCACGCACCAATGAATATGGATGGCTGGCACTGCTGAGATCAGCGATAGGGAGAGAGAGGAGAGAGGGAGCAGGAAGAGAGAGAAAGAGAGAAAGGGAGAGGGAAGGAGAGAAAAGGGGAAAGAGAGGGAGACAGAGAGAGGAAGCAGGAGGGAGAGAAAGTGATGGGGAGAAAGAAAGAGGGCGGGGAGAGAGAGGGGGAGGGAGAGGGAGAGAAAGATGGAGGGAGGGAAAAGAGAGAGGGAGACAGACAGAGGAAGTAGGATGGAGAGAAAGAAAGAGGGACAGGAGGGAGAAGGAGGGAGAAAGAGATAGATGGAGGAAGAAGAGAGGGAGAGGGAGACAGAAAGAGAGGAAGCAGGAGGGAGAGAAGGTGAAAGGCAGTGGTGGAGAAAGAAAGAAAGAAAGAAAGAAAGAAAGAAAGAAAGAGAAAGGGAGAGGAGCACTTATCATCAAAGTCTGCTGAAGGAGATGCAGGATAGCTGTTAGCATGCTAATAAAGAAAAAGTGCTAAGGAGAGAACAGACATCGCAAGAGAAGAGAAGAGACGAGACGACATGTGAAGAGGCTAACAGAGAAAGAAGAAAAGAGAGGGAGAGAGAGAAAGAGGGGGGAAGAGAGAGATGGAAAGAGAGAGACAGAGGGGGGAGCGAGAGAGAGAGAAAGAGGGAGAGAGGGTGGAGAGAGAGAGAGAGAAAGAAGGAGAGAGAGAACGAAAGAGAGGGGGAAGGCAGTTGAAGTGAAGAATGTGCTGAGGTGTGTTTCTGGGAGCCTGTGGTGGTAAAATCAATAGGCCTGTACTCCCCACACGTCTCATTCCAGCACCTCAGCAGACGTGTGCCAGCCCGGTGTCAGTGTCAGACCCGCTTCCCACACCAGCTACACTGGGAACCCAAGTGCTTCCCTGTGAGCGATCCACGTTCATACCATTATGTGAGCCCATGACACGTTATCAATGGAGGGAGTTGCTTCGCCACCAAAAGTCGATTAGAAAAGTTTTACTTGGAGCCTGTCAGGAACCAAATTTCTGTGTATGTGTGTGTGTGTGTGTGTGTGTGTGTGTGTGTGTCTGTGTGTGTGCGCGCGTTTACCTGTGTTTGTGTGTGTGTATGTGCGTGTGCACACTTTTATGTGTGTGTTTTTGTGTGTGTGTGTGTATGTGTGTGTATGTGTGTTTGTTTATGTGTGTGTGTGTGTGTGTGTGTGTGTGTGTGTGTGTGTGTGCGTGCATGTGTGTGGCGAGAGCTCAGCAGGCATCTCAGTGCTGTCACACACCCATGAGCTGTAACCAGCTGCAGGAGCCAGAGCCCAGTCAGCACAACATGGAGAGATGACAAGACAGAGAGAGAGGGAGAGAGTGAGAAAGGAAGAGAGAGATGAGAGGCATAAAGGGAGAGAAAATGAGGAGAGGGAGTGAGAGAGGAGGGGACAGAGAGAGGCACAGGCAGGGAGAGAAGACTAAAATGAGAAACAAATCAAGAGGAAAAGAATGAAAAGAGAGTATGGAGAGAGAAAGAGAGGGTGGGAAATGAAAAACAGACCAAGAGGAAAGGAATGAGAAACAGAGACAGAAAGAGAATGTCTTTGGCACCTGGTGAAACCCAGTGAGCTGTGAGTGTGATGAAACATGTAGCGGCTGCATAAGTTAGCTTCCCGAGGAGCATAGCCATCCAGGGGCCCACACACAAGAGCAAAAACAGGGGAAAAAAGACACTCAGATGACAAAGAAACGATGCATCCCATAATGAGCTGGATGTGTCTAAGAGAGGCCCCTGCAACCTCTCCATCCGAGACAGGAGGAGGCTAGCTGACGTAGCCTGCATGCCTGCAGTTTGCACGTTAGATGGACGAGTGCACGCTGGTAACACGCTAATAGAGACTGTTACTACGACAGCGCTACAATGAAGATGTTTGCTTAACGACGCTCCTGGGAAAAAATGAAGAAAAAAAATGAAGAACGGTCCAACCAGTTGCCACCCTCACACCTCCTCCACCACCTCCCCCATGAGCAACTGCCGTGAAGAGATGTGATTCTTCATTGCACAAGAGAGAGTGTGTGTTTTGGGTGTGTATGTTTTGTGTGTGTGTGTGTGTCTGTGAGAGGTGGGGATGGGGGTGGAGGGGTGCAGAGGAAACCATTTTGGCTGAAAGAGATGCCAGTTTCATATTTCACTGTTGGCAGTGGGTGCAGAACGCTGATGCTAGCAAAGGGAGCTCTGGCTATAGCCGCAGTAAGTTTTGCTCAGAACACAACTGCAGTGACCTCTGACCCTGGGCTTGCTGCCTGGTGTGTGTTTATCCTCTGACAGGAGGAGCAGACACAGACTACACCACCTGGGGTGGGGGGTTGGGGGGTATATTGAGGTGGGCGGGGGGGTTGAATTGAGGGAGCCCAAAGGGCTGGATTGGACTGTGGGGGTGGTTCTATATGATGATAGACACAGTGATCTTCCACTTGTGAAAGAAGGTTTCTTTTTTTCCTTTTTTTGTTTTGGTAAATCGGCCAACGGGCTAAAAATAAATACAGCAGAGGGGAGGGAAGGGATGGAGAGGAGGAGAGGAGGTTGACGAGAAGGGAGGGGCAGAGAGAGGAAAAGAGGAGAGGAGAGGGGAGGAGAAGGGAGAGAGTGGAAGAGTGGCCTGCCTCTAGGACAGAGTACAGGGCTAGTGAGGGCTGTGTGTAAGTCTGTGTGAGTTTGTGTATGTGTGTGTATATGAATATGTATGTGTGTATGTGTGTGTGTGGGGGGGTGATTGGGGAGTGTATGTATCTTTGTGTGAATCTGTGTGTGTGTATGTGTGTGTGTGTGTGTTTGTTTATGTGTTCATGTACGTGTGTGTGTGTGTGTGTGTGTGTGTGTGTGTGTGTGTGTGTGTGTGTGTGTGTGTGTGTGTGTGCATGCCTTGAGGACAGAGTACAGGGGTAGGACTCAGAGCATCTGTCTAGCAGACCCACTTTTCTGTTTGCTGGGACTGCTGCAGGCCTCAGTCATCTCCCAGGCTGGAGAAGGAGGTGGGGAAAGAGAGAGGGAGAGAGGAGGCACAGACAGAGAGAGAGTGAGAGAGAGAGAGAGACAGGGAGAGAGATAGAGAGAAAGAGAGAGAGAGAGAGAGAGTCATATCTTACTGGGAATTAGTTAATACCCACAGTAAGATGTATCTTCTGTGTGTATGCCCTCATGTGTGTGTGTGTGTGTGTGTGTGTGTGTGTGTGTGTGTGTGTGAGTGTGTGTGCGTATGTGTGTGTGTGTGTGTCTGTATGTCTGTGTTTATGTGAAGAAGAAAGCAGACACTTGTGTGTGTGTGTGTGCGAGTGTGTGTGTGCGTATGTGTGTGTGTGTGTGTGCGCGTATGTGTCTGTGTGTGTGTGTGTGTGTGTGTGTGAGTGTGCGTGTTTGTGTGTGTGTGTGTGTGGGTGTGTTTTTGTTTATTTTGGAGCACAGCTCTGCGGGTCAGTGACCCAGGGTCAGACTCTATCTGGACCTCACCACTGTTTTAATTCCCACCGATGCTATTATGCCTCGCTCTGCCTTCTGCATTTGGATGTCTGTGTGTGTGTGTGTGTGCATTTTTTCATCAGGCCCAGAATAGCTTGCTCTAATCATGTTTTGGGTGTGTGTGTGTGGTGGGGTAGGAAGGGGCTTACAGCACCCCTGGTTTTCCCAGCGCATAGAAGGGTGTGTGTCCTGTTGTGTGTGTTGCGTTGGAGCGACTCTGCCCCTACAGATGGGTCTGTTTATGATCATATTTAACCAGGCTGGCAGCAGGCATCTGTGACTTCGTGGGTCATGGCCACTCTCCAGCTGGTTGGTGACACACACACACACACACACACACAGTCTCACACTCACACACACACAAACAAATGCACACACACAAACAGACACACAGACACACTCTGCAGCTGGTTGGTGACGCCCAGTGCCACTGTGGTGCGGCACAGCACCAGGCATGTAGGGGTGGGGGAGCTGGTGGGGCTGGCATGCATAGTCATCTGTTTGCACTTTAAATGCTTTTTATTATATATTTACTTTGATTGCCCCTATTAGAGACTGGTGAGTTGTGCTTACACGCACACACACACACACACACACACACACACACACCTACACACACACACACACACACACACACACACACCTACATACACACACACACACACACACCTACATACACACATACACATATACACACACACACATTCACACACTCCAACCAGGAAAGCAAAAACAAAAAAAGATTTGTACGCCTCTGGTGTCAAGTTACAATCCCCCTCCCCCACAAACATGTGCTGACACACACACACATACACACACATACACACACACATTCCAGCTCAAGAGACAATGACACACTCATCCCATTCTCCATTTGCCTAGCAATGCAGTGCCCACTGATGCAGGAATAACCACTTCTGACACACACGGGAAATCCTGCCTGGCTTGCAGGGTCTTCTGTGAACCATTCACACACACACACACACACACACACACACACACACACACACACACACACACACACACACACACACACAGCACCATGCATGCACACGCCACAATACTCTCTCTCTCTCACACACACACACACACACACATACACACACACACACACACACACACACACACACACACACACACACACACACAAAGACACATGGGAAAAGCCTGTGTAGCTGCAAGGTCTGCAGTGAACAGTGAGCCCAATGTGTCACTCACCGGTCGGCCCCAAACCTCGCCTAAGTAGTCCCAGCGGACGCCTTTAGTATGCCATTACTACACCGTATGATGTAAGGCTTGAGTTACACATTCAGCCACACACACACACACACACACACACACATTCAGCCACACATATACACACACATACACATACAAGCACACACAGGCATACACACAAGTACACACACACACATACACACACACACACACACATTCCCAAAGTATTACAACACAAACAAGACAAAAAGGCCTCTAAAAATGAAACCCCAGCCCCCTGGTGTCATGTTCCTGTGCCATAGGCACGATGTAAGGCTTTAATATCGCGGCCTGAAGGCTTGAAATGTGTAGATTATTTATGTAGTGTGTCCTGGTCGCGTCCCATGTGCAGCTTTGATGAAATCTGAGTGAAAGGGAGTTTGCGGGGTCTCTGGGAATCGATAGTGCATTAATATGATGTGGACTAGGCAGGCCAGAAAGAAAAGCCACCTCCCTCCCACTGCTGCTGAAAGAGGAGAGGAGAGGAGAAGAGGAGAGGAGAGGAGGAGAGAGGAGGAGAGGAGAGGAGAGGAGAGGAGAAGGCCATCGCTATTTATCTCTCTGCTCAGATTCCTCCATGTGCCTCAAAGTGTTTAGGTGTACACACTATGCACACTATGCATGCACACCCATACATATATACTACAATTGTACACACACAAACACACACACACATTCAAAACATACATGCAATACACAAACATACAAACTTACACACGTATGTATGTGTACCGTAAATACAGACAAGCATAAAGACACACATATACTTGCATACTCACTCACACACACAGACAGAGACAGACACACACACACACACACACACACACACACACACACACACAGAAAACATCATGCTGATAAGGACGACCATAAAGTTCCATTTCCATTTGTCCCACCGATAAAACACAAAGGTCAGCGGGGGTGCCGTTTGGCGAATTCGAGCAGAAATAAATCTTATCTTCATGTATAAATCCTGCCTCATGTGTAAATCCTGTGTTATGCATACGGCAGCAGCCATTATGTATGGGCCCAGAACCAGTCTGGGCGGAGAGCAGGACATCATGGCCTACTCTGATGAAGAACTACAATATAAGATTTCAGGTCGTTTTTCATCTCCCCCACCCCATGCCTGACACCCACTACACTGATAGAGGTGATCTGTGCTCTTATTCATAAGATTCATAGTGTTTTAGCAGAAGGAGGGTAGGGTAGAGTTCCAGGACAAAATTAAATAAATGTACACGCTCATGAACAAAAACACACACACACACACACACACACACACACACACACACATGTGCACACACACACACGCACACACACACATACACACACCAAGCAGCAACTGGAACATGAAGGTGAAGGTGAATGAACACCACTAAACAGCCAATGACTTTGCACCCTAAAGCCAGGCCAGGCCTTCAGCCAAGGTGAGGCAAACTTACACACAGCCTCTGTGTCACCTCCAAGCCCTACATGCACCTCCAACATGTTTTATCTCCACATCAGGTTCACACGGGCCACAAGGGCTGTGATTGTCTACTTGTGATGGTCTACTTGGTACATTATTGCTGGCGCTGCACTTTTCCCGTCCCTCCTCTTTTTTAAAGTGCTGAAGACACAAACCATCAACGAGTTTTACAGTACATCCTTCCGAAAACATAACAGCCCCTGGGACATTCCAGGATTTGAGGACATTTTCTGCCCACCCATGAAATTTCAAATGTGCATATCGAAAATATCAAAATGATCATATTTTATGAAAAATGTACAAAATGTAAAATTTGGAGGAAATATCTGCTCCTTAGATATTACTCAAAAGACTGAATGACTTTGGACCACCCCCGAAAATGGCCTTTTCTCCTGTCCCACACCCTGGGTGACCGACTTGTATGTCAAATTTAACACTTTAAACAACTTTTAAATGAATTATTTCCTCTTGAATCTTGTTAATATGTATCTTCTAGGGCTAGTGTTTTGGTAGTGATGTGCACACAGCAACACAGAGATGCTGTGCATTCAGCCCTGATCCAGAACATCAAAAGCATCTCAATGATGTTAAACCAACAGCAAAGTTCAAAGGAGTAACTGGGTGCGCATTCCTCCAACTGACCAGGTGCAGGACAAATAAATTAATGTCGACAGAAAGGAAAGTATAATGTCCGCAACACTGCTTAAACTCCCAAAAATGTATTTAACAAATGCAGCAAATGCATTTTAAATATTATAAATAAAATATAATAAATAATAATATAATATAATAATATAATACAAATATTATATTCTAAAATGTTGCTCATTTGTTGAAATACATTGGGAGTTTAAGCAGTGTTGGGGACATTATACTTTCCTTCCTCCAACCCAATAGCAAAGCCATAGTGGTAACCAACCATCAACTCCGAAGCTAATTTACTCACTCAGGGCCTACAGATGCAAATTGGCTATAAAGCTAACTCTGCTATGCAATTTGTTCTGTACATGGCCCCTGTCATCTACACTAATAAAGTCAACAAAACACACTATTCTCCACTGTAACTGCTATGCGAGTGATGTCAAAATAAAGTCTTAATCACTGTGGAATGACAATTGTTGTTTTTCTGGGTTTTATTTATTTATTTGTGTTTTTTTTCACCTGGCTGTTCAAGAAGATGCTTAGTAACTTTCCAGGGCTTTGCTACTACAGTAACAACAAACTACTCACAGATTTATTAATGTTTGTTTTGCTAACCTGTGAGACGTTTCATTGCCTGCTACTTTTTAAACAACTATTTTTTTACATAATTAATTTGTTCTTAATGTATTTGTTGAACAGTACTGGCAAGCGAGCTTGTGTTGTTTACTAATGCTGCTATCTTGCCAAAACATCTTGCCTGTTAAAACTTTCCAAATAACACCTTTACACAGATGAACAGAAAGTGCTAAACACAAATTGGCCACTTCCACTGGTCTCTGGTTACAAAACACAGACACTTCCTGTAAACTTTTAGGGCCCCACCTACTTTAATCTACAAATGATTATTGGTGATCGAAGCTGTCACCTCCTGCCTCCCCCTGTGCTATTTGAGTAGGGTCTATTTATAAGGCACTCACGCACATTAAAGCAGCTCTTTGCAGCTCCTGTTAGCCAGAGCTCTTCCTGCTCGCTGTGCGGTGCCTATGGAATCGACTGCCCCAAGTGGCCCGCGCCCCAAGCAAGAGGATGGAACACTGCTTTGATGTTGTCAGAGTTGGGGCATGCAAAGGCCAATGTGTTGAGTGTGTGTTTCGGCCAGATACACACACACACACACACAAACACCTACATGAACATATAAACACATACACACAAAAACACAGGCATACCCACATACAGTATATGTACACACAAACATACACAGACATTTATACACACACACACAAACACACACACACAAACACAGGCATACCCACATACAGTATCCATACACACACACACACATACCGATAAACAAGCATTTACACACGCACACAAACACACACACACACAAACACATTTAAAACCCAAACAAAGACTAATCACTGGCTCTTGAAAAACAATAGAGGAATTAAATCAGTCTCACAACACGGCTTAAGAGAGTAAATCGAGCCGCTGTACAATAAATACTCTATTGAGCACTGGGCTGCAGTGTGCATTAGATAAATGGACTAGACAGCACACTGAAATGTGATATTGCACACTTGCACTGATGCTCCACTCTCCTGCAGAGCAACGGCCATCCAGCCGCCACATCTGCCATCCTCCCCGTCCTCCTCAACCTCCCCATCCTCCTCATCCTCCCCACCCTCCCCGTCCTGCTGGAGCGACCTTGGCACTTGACCTTCCAGCGCGCCTGTCTCAGTGGCAGGCCCAGGCAGAGGAGCGCGTGTCATGTATAATTATCCCACACACAAACACAGACACCAGGTACACACACAAACACACACACACACACACACACACACACACACACACACTCACACACGCATTCATACACACACACGCATGCACATACACACAGACACACATACACACGCACACGTATACACATGCATACAGTACACACACACACACATACACACCTCATGGGGTTCCTCTGCTCTGGTTCTTGCTCTTCCTTCAGGGCCATGGCGGGATGAAGAGATGGAGAGATGGAGGGATGAAGAGATGGAGGGATGGAGTGAGAGAAGAATGGCAGGATGGAGCGAGGACTCACCAGCCGAGCTCAGACAAAAGAGGCCGGGGCTGCTGCACAAAAGCGAGGTGCAGCACTGTGTGGGAATGTGTGTGTGTGCGTGCGTCAAATTCCTTGTATATGTAAGTATACTTGGCCAATAAAGCTGATTCTGATTCTGATTCTGATTCTGATATGTGTGTGTGTTTGTGTGCGGGTGCATGTGTGCTCACCCGTTTGTGTGTGTGTGTGTGTGTGTGTGTGTGTGTGTGTGTGTGTGTGTGTGTGTGTGTGCTCGCCGTGTGGGTGTGGGTGTGTGTTTGTGTGCGTGTATTTGTGTGTGTGTGTGTTTGTGTGTGTGTGTGTGAATGTAAGTGTGTGTGTGTGTGAGACACACATTTGGCGACTTGATGCCTCTACCCCTTGCGGCTTAACTCCTGTCATACACCCCAAACTAGCAGCACACTCCACCCTTCTAGATAGAAATGTGAGGTGGGCTGAGGACACAAGTGTGTGTGTGTGTGTGTGTGCTGGAGCCAATCCTGCAGCCTATTCACACACCCGTGAAAGGGAGACAGTCCTCAGACAACAGCAGGTGGACTTTTGTGGACCACATCACTGTCAGACACTCAGATGACCTCATACAATGCCTCCCCGAAGCTGCCCAAAGGTGTGTGTGTGTGTGTGTGTGCCCACGCGTGTATGTGCATGTGTGTGTGTGTGTGTGTTTGTGAGTGTGCATGTGTGTATATGTGTGTGTGTGTGTGTGTGTGTGTGTGTGTGTGTGTGTGTGTGTGTGTGTGTGTGTGTGTGTGTGTGTGTGTACTTGTGTGTGTGTGTGTGAGTGTGTGAACAGTGCATGTGTGTGTGTGTGGAGGTGGGGGTTCACCCTGGGACATAGACTGACACCAGAGGATCAGCAGCTCCACCCAACAAAACCCCCAGCACTGGATCTGTGGCCTGTGGCAGCAGCTCACTCCCAAAGAGGAGGCTAGTCTGAGACTGGAGCAGGCACCACACACACCAGCACCCAACAAAACCCTCTGAAATGCATCTCTAGCCTATGGCAGCAGCTCACTCATATGTCTGTGAAGATATGTCTCATTAATCCAGGTCACGGTAATCAAAGGAGCTACATTGTATGCAACTGGACTTCTTTTGGAGCTTGAAAGCTCAGTAATGAAGTCTGTATCAAGTCTGTGTCTGTATCAAGGGGCAAGATAAGTAGGCAACTTTAACAAAGAAGAAACAATATGCACACTTTTGTCTAGGTAATGAGGTTTATTACTTAAAAGCTCCAAAAGAACTTCAGTTGCATACAACTTAGCTCCTTTCACCAGCTTACTCATACAGAAGTCACTAGTCTGACACTGGAGCAAGCATCACATAGACCAGCAATCCAAGCAAGTAAGCAAGCCTTTTTCCCCTAGAAACACCCTCAGCAAGTACGCAAGTGACAGTGGGGCGACAGTGGCTCAGGTCACCTTCTCCTGGCTAGGTTGAAGTGTCCTTGAGCAAGACATTGAGCGTCATGCTGCTCCCAGTGTACCTTAGGAACCATGTGTGCAAGAGAGTGTGTGTGTGTGAATGGGTGAATGTGAGGCATTCAGTGTAAAGCGCTTCAGTCCATCTTCCAAGACTGCATTTCACTAAAAAACACCCTCAGCTCTCCTAAGACTCTAAGATCTCAGCCCCTGGCAATTTGGGTGGGAGGATGATCTCAGTGTTGTCCTTCCCACACCATTGAGAAAGGAGAGGGGTGAGGCTGAGGTGGGGGGTGGGGTGGGGTGGGGTGTGGTGTGGAGGCAAATGGTGTGGGGGCACTGCGAGAGATTACGACAGATGCTGGCTTCATTGTTTATCGTGTGCGAGAGACTTTGCCAAAGGCAACTAATAGGAGCTGCCAAGAAAGATAACAGCCACTTCTGCCATTAACAAGACCGGGCAAAACAAAACAGCACACACACACACACACACACACACACACATAAATCAAATGTGATGTTGTCAAAGGCCTTCCTTGAAGTAGCGGCATGAGTGTAAACAAAAGCATGAAAAGCTAAACTGCGGACAGACTTCCTCGGCCGAGTGGGCGCATAAATCTGCCTGCCGTGTTTCGCTGCAGTCGTGTTCGTTGGCAGACACGCACGTGCACCCACAAGGCCGAATTTCATTTAAAGTGCCGGCGCCCATTATTGGCTACGGTCCAACACAGGGCCATGGTGTTAACATGCATCACACACACACACACACACACACACACACACACACACACACACTCAAAGCTCTCCGACATGTGCTGGGGCTTTGCCACGCTGCACTTCTCTAGATTGATTTAAAAACTCCAGACAGAGCCAGGCGTGTGTGTGTGTGTCTGTGTGCGTGTGTCTGTGTGCGTGTGATTGCTTGTGACTCTGTGTGACTGTGTGCTTGTGTACATGAGTGTGTGCGTAACTGCACGTGTGAGTGTGTGAGAGTGAGTCTGGGTTGGGGGTGTGTGTGGACTAAAAGCACTCGAGTGACCCAGCCATGACTGGTGACAAGGCAGCTATTCCTGTATCTCCCGCAGATCAGATCAGAGAGCCACCGCCTCCTTTCATTCCTTTCATTCCCCGCCAACTTTCCATCGCCAACCTCCTCACACGGCCAACCTCCTCCTCCAGCTCCGACTCCAGCTCGCTCTCGGCTCCTAAGCCATCAGTGCAGGCAGGAGGAATGAGCCCGTGCTTCCAGAGACAATAAACACCAAGAAAGCTCTCTTTTTGTTTTAAAAGCTCTCTTTTTTCTTTCTTTTTTCCCTCCCTCCCTTTTCTTCCTTTCCCCCGTTCTCTTTCGACATCCAGTCTTGTTCCCATCAGACGTGATTGTGTTACACACACACACACACACACACACACACACACACACACACACACACACACACAGACACACATATGACCCTTGCCAGTCCTCTTTTTTCCCATCAGACGTGAGTCAGTCTGTTGGCCCTGTGGCTGCGTTAGATGAGGAGCTCTCTCTCTCTCTCTCTCACACACACACACACACACACACACACACACACACACACACACACACACACACACACACATACACACAGGACCCTCAGCAGTGCTGTCTACGGCCCCAAAAACAACATCTCTAGGAGGGGAGTGTGACTTTGCCTTTCTCGTCTCTTTGCTCCACCACCATTTTATCACAATGCCGGTGGCCCGCTGACCTTAAAACCCACGCACTGTGACTGGGGTTGCATTATTCTCCAGTCTCAGTCTCTCATTCATCCAGGTCGTGGCAGTCAGGGGAATTCAGTTGTAAGCAACTGGACTTGTTTTTGGACCTTGAAGACATTTCACCTTTCATTTAAAAGGCTTCCTCAGAACTGAAAGGTGAGATGTCGTCAAGCTCCAAAAAGAAGTCCAGTTGCTTACACCTGAGCTCCTTTGACGACTGCTTAACACAACACACAAGATTGGGGTCAGGATCCTGCCAGGTGTAGGTGTGGGGAGGCAAGGGTTAATCAGAGGACTGGAGGAGGAATTGGGGGGGACTGAACTTCAGAGCGCCCTGGCTTCTACCCCTTTAGGCGCAGGTGGTGGAAGGCAGTGTGTAATTAAGCAGACATAAAGGCACTAATTGTCTCGATAAGGGCAGACTGGTGTAGATTACTGGCTCTGCATCACCTGCGATGTGTGTGTGTGTGTGTGTGTGTGTTTCGGCATGTCGGATCATAGGCCCCACAGCCACACATCCGTCATGGCCTCCTTGGTGGGTGAGCTCATGGCGTCAGTCCCTCCATCTTGATATTCCACCCATCCCATCAACACCTAGTCTGATGCATCAGCTGCACTTCGCAAAGCGTCTAAAATCTTTTTCTGCTTCAATCGCTACTGCTTCTTACATTAAGCTTTTACTAAAACCCGTAGGAAGTAGACCAACAATGTCTTTCTCCTCAATAAAACTCCTCAAGCATTCTTCTTGTTCTGGCTTTAAATCCTTAATTTGAAAGCGTGAGTGAGTTCAACGTCATTGTTTTTGAGTGGAGGCACTAGCCGGCACTAGCCTGGCTACTCAACACCCCCATCACACCACACAAAAACCCACTCAGCTCTGACAAGGTGCCTCGCACACAGCACAGCAGAGCAGGGTCCTTCATGCGTTCTGGATGAGGAGCACATCAACTCCATTTCGAGAAACAGCTACATGGCAAGATCTCTTGTTCTGTGAACTGGGCCCATTTTAACATGATCTGGTTCCTCCGAGGCCCGCGTGGAGCAGGTCAGTGGAAGGCTGGGAGGGCTGAGGGCTCTGGGCTCTGGGCTCTGTGTTCTGGGCTCTCTGCTCTGGGCTGTATGCTCTGGGCTCTGGGCTCTGTGCTCTGTGCTCTGGGCTCTCTGCTCTGGGCTCTGTGCTCTGGGCTCTCTGCTCTGGGCTCTGGGCTCTGGGCTCTCTGCTCTGTGCTCTGGGCTCTGGGCTCTGCCAACCCAAGGAGAAGTCCACATTCCTAACTGTCTCTGTACCTTAAAGGCAGGGTACTGTAGGGTAGAGTAGGCCCGGAATGATGAAAAAAGAGAACAAAAGTGAGAATATGATTGTTTTAATAATTTCCTGCAGACAAAACATCCCACCTTGTCCTTTCTTTAAAGCTAACTATGCACAACAGCAGGAAGGTATGCAGAGAGCTAAGTTGGCTTTGCTGACTATGTGGCTTTATTGAAATAACTGGACAGGGTTTACATCCCTGGGGCTGTGACAGATTATGTACTGTACTGTTGTTTTGTTAGACGATCTGGTGCATCTATGATACATCCATTGGGATTTAAATAGAATGTAATTACATTTAACCACAGTGCTTCTAAAACAAATTACCTTCTCCATTTTTAATATGCATTTTAAGGAATTTCCATTAGGAAATTGTAATTAGGAATTACAATTGCATTTTTTACTTTTCTTTTCAGAAGACCTTGTAGATGGCACTGAATAATTAACTTGTAGCATTATTAAACAAAACAACAAAAACCTCCATCTTATATAGACATAAATAAAGGCAGAGCCCAGTAAGTGCACAACAGTCCCATCACTAGTCGAAGGCTGCCAAACTAAGATCCTTTAAGCCCATAATGACAACATTCCTCCACAGGACGTACAAAGACTTATTAATGCCATTCAGAAGAGGAGAGAGCCCTGCACGTCTGCAAGCCCGCCATCTCAAGCCCTCAGCTCTCCATCTCTGGAGCCCTGCTGAATACATTCCTGCCCCATTGTGTCGGATGAAGGCAGAAACAGGCCTTCTGATCAGGAGAGACAGCGCTCAAGAGGCTCTCCTTCACTGCTTCAATAAGTCAGGTGAATACCTGGTGTTTGTTTGTAGCATAGTGTGTGTGTGTGTGTGTGTGTGTGTGTGTGTGCGCGCACGCACGTGTGTATGTGTGTGCGCGTGTGTGTGTGTGCGTGCGTGTGTATGTCTGTGTGTGTGTGTGTGTATGTGTGTGTGTGTGTGTGTGTATGTCTGTGTGTGTGTGTGTGTGTGTGTGTGTCTGTGTGTGTGTGTGTGTGTGTGTGTCTGTGTGTGTGTGTGTGTGTGTGTGTGTGTGTGTTTCTGTGTGTGTGTGTGTGTGTGTTTCTGTGTGTGTCTGTGTGTGTGTCTGTGTGTGTCTGTGTGTGTGTGTCTGTGTGTGTGTGTGTGTGTGTGTGTCTGTGTGTGTGTGTGTGTGTGTGTGTGTCTGTGTGTGCATGTGTGCGTGTGTCTGTGTGTCGCTGCATCCTGTCTTACACCATTTTAAAAGATGAAACAGCGCCGCTACCTTTTCAAAAAAGTGTCTGAGCCTGTGAAGGAGGCTGTGAAACAGAGCAATGAGCGTGCTCACATTACAAATCTGGCTCAACAGTGTGAGACAGTGTGAGCATGGCCTCTGCGTTCCATCCCAGCTCTTTTAATTATCTTCATGTGGTTTAATTATTTTCATAATTCAAACCATTCGTCTTAATGATACGCCTTGCCCGCCTCATTACAGAAATCATTTACCATTGTGAGTTCTGCACTGGTGCTCGCAGCGCCATTGTGACTCCGCGTCAAATATCTCTATGCTTGACCTGGGTGACCAATAATACGGCCTGCCCTTGGGGACGGGGAGAACGGGACAACGGCGAACAAAGTTTCAGATAAACAGCGTCGGTGGAAAGCGATTGAGGCAGGCGGTAGATGAAGATGAAGGGGAATATTCCTCCAGTGCGCATGATCAATATGTATTACCCACGCACAGACAAGCAAAGCTTTTCTCCTGAGCTATGAAGCCACTGAATGTCACCACCCCGCACACACACACTCACACATGCACACACACACACACAAACTTTCTTTCTCACACACATACCCATGCACGTACACACACACAGCAAAAAAGCCCAAAGACACATAGGCCTTGCTTGCATCTCTCCATCTCTTAACAGTCACCACATGACAGCATCATATTGTACTGGATCACATGGTAGCTTCAGTTTGCCTAATGTTTTCCCTCCTGTTACACAGTGGGCTGTATCATAACTCTAGACACTTATAAAAAGCAGTTGCTTAGAAATAGATTGAAGGGACGACATTTTTTTTACCAATAAAAGGGACTTTTAATGAGGTCTGCATGCTACTAAAGACATATGACTGATTTCGTGAGGTAATTCTATTGTCTATTATATTTAAATATTAGCAAATGTTACTATAATGTTTTAATGGTTGACAGTGGGGTCACACTGCAGGAGCGGAACATGTATGAAGTAGCCTATCTTGGCTATTATGGAGCTAGACAAAATCATATTAAATAATACATATATGTGAGGCAAAAATGCCATTAAAATTTCTGCCCAGATAATTTGTTAATGTTGACAGGCCTAATTAAGGAGCCTAAGAAATATCACTAATTTTACAGGCGTGTTAGTTACACTGTTGGTAATAATATGGGAACCTCTTTCACCCTGATGTCAATTCACTTGAGGTCAAGCTCTGGATGCCTGTCAACCAGAGCAGATAACACACCGGCGGAAATGACGGCCAGAGATGATAAAGGAGGGATTAATCGAACAAAAGTCAGACAGAGACAACAGCTTATGGATTTGCGGGACAAAGACGCTAATGAAAAAAGGCATAGAAATTACATTACACCATGCTCAGAGCAGCTGCACGACAGATCGCTCAGTGTGGGAAATTTGGATAGTTGTAAATCAACTGATTTTTCAAATGGGCCTTGTCTCCTGGTCAGAAGATGAGGCGGTAGGGAGTGTGCTGAGCACATGTGAAAAATACGTGTTTGATGAGGAGCCTTTATATACATATTTCTCCCTCTCTCTCTCCTCACACACACACATACACACATACACACACACACACACACATACACACACACGCACACGCACACACACACTTGCGCGCGGGAGAGGTGAAGGGTGCAAAAACGCGCGAGCACACACACATCATCATCCTTTTTATAACATTTCTAAGTCCGTTTCGAGTCATAAATTCAGTTTAAACACTGACACTAAAACACTGTTTTTGTTCGTCTACAATTTCGGATGATTTCATCAAATATATTATTTTAAAAAAATCTGAGTAAATTCCTGTTTTTTTCTGTAACTAAGCCAGCCTATTACATGCAAAAAATAACAGACTGGATCAATCTAAAAAATTAGAACTTCTCAACAAACATGGCTTTTCTGACTAAGGATTCCCAGACGCACATTGTAAATACGAGAGGGGGATAGTGCAATCCTTTTTTTGTCATCGCATTTGTAAATTCTGGGTATTTACAAAACAGTTTCTAAAAGCAATGGTACAGAAAGATTTATTCTCCCCTCCGCTCCCCGACCCGCCGGTGTTATTCGCAATGTCACCGAGGAGCGCTCATGGCAAAGTCTGTGGCACACATCAAAAGCGAAAAAGAGTCTGCTTTTTCCCCATTCGTTTAGAAAGCAGCTACTGTCTGGTGCTTATATCTGGGCATTTTAGTATAAAAACTATGTTAAATGTAAAGGGGAAACGGACTGTAGACACTGAGGATAATTCAGAACCTCTGCGTCTCCATGGAATAACCTTCAATCTGCATGCTTCTTTGGGTATCTGGTGTTGCACAGAATAGCCTTAAATACGTTTTGAAGCACCACGTTTTAGTCACATGAAGTGTCGAAGACTTAATTAAAAATTACTTCACAGTGTCTGTCTACACCCAGAACCTCATCGACACTTGCGCAGGTGAGAAAGCCAACAGCGGCAGCTTTATGTCTAGACTAAGTAATACTATCTCACCTTGTCCTGGAAATGCGCACTAAATATTCTTCCCTGCCAACGGAAAATACCGTTTCTGTTTAACAAAAACCAAACACAGACAAATTCCAGGAACACACTCAGCCAAATCATTTTAACCATGACCGGGGAGATTCTGATCCTGAGCAGAGTTGATGCCTAATTCAAAACATTTCCATATTTATACAAAACATAAAGCTTATCTATGTCCGACTCAATTCAACAACTGAATACCACGTTTGTTACATGCGGTCTTTCAAAACTTTAGGGCAAGCGAAGGTGAGCGAATGGAAACAGGATTTCTTTCTACACTTTGCGCACAAATCAGACTAATCTGAGACCAGCATTACAATTCCAACTTTGCAAGGTCGCAAATTCACGAAAATCTGAGCATTACCTGTTGGTCCTTCAATACCATCGGCGTGGATGTGCACAGCCAATATCAACAGAAAAGCACAGGTGTTCATCGTGTCGTTTTAGTCCAGTTTGGGATTACAACAAAAATCATTTCAGTGACTCCGACAGGACTGGTTTTGAAGTTGTTGACTCCGGCCCATCGATTCCCTGAATTCCTATTGAAACACAGCAGAGACTCTTTCCGAGCGGCACAGGGGCAAGCGCAAGCTTTGCTAACTGACGTCAGGATAAACAGTTCAAAACGGGATTTTTTTTCACGCATACTTTTAAGCGCGTGACATGTATGGTTAAAAGTATGCGACGCACGCCTCCATGTGGCCTTTTCGAGTAAGGATCAATTGCGCAACTCATGGCTGAGGAGAAAAAATGTGTCTTTTTGTGGACCCTCCCTGTGGTGTCGTTTAGGATGGTGCCTAGATTATTTCCATCATTTGACTTCAGTCATTTCCAGGGAACTATTTAGGTTTATTGTTAATCACCAATGCATGGGGTTTATAGTATATGGTCTGTGGAAGAAAGGTTTATATGACTATTCAATCTTTCTCATATTTGTGTGGGTCGCCGTAACTGTAGCACGTCTGCACCTTTTTCAATTTGCCTTATACATTCTATAAATACTAAATATAACAGACAAACTAACAATTCTATTAAATTACCAAGCCTGCCAGAAAAAATGCAGTGCTTCACTTACATCATTAAAGTTCAGCAAGGGTTATGTATTGTAGGCCCATGTAAGCACGCACCCAGAGGCATCCCTATTAACCCAAAAGTCTAATAGGTAGGCTATTGAAAAATATTTCTCTTTTTTTCCCCCAGGCAGCTGTGGCAGCACGGCAACTGTTGCCATAGCCGAGGCCTCCCTAATCCTGCCTGGCTTAATCAGGGGAGTAGCAATTACACCGTGCCCTGGAGACACACATGAGACGCAGCCGAGCTAGTGCGGAATGGCAGCTCTGGAGGTGGGAAGCGCTAGGCTCCTGTGTGCCTCGCCGTCTCCCAGCACTCATGAGGGAGACAGTGTGCAGAGCCGACCGACGCAGAGAACAAGGTCTTTACGCTCATTACCTATTTATGATCAAAGTGAAACTCAGGGAATTGACTTAGACGGCAAAAACTCCCCCCTTTCAGTCACTTCACTTGTCTGTCTGTCTGTCTGTCTGTCTGGAGAGAGAGACAGGGGTGCATCACAAGGGAAACCGGATGCAGTGGGGAAAAGCTTTTGCAGAGCCTCTCGGCTCTGGTGACAGTTGAGTGGCTGCTCAGCTCACCTTGATTTACCCGAGAGAGGGGCCCTCCGCCATCAGCACAGCACAGCACAGCACAGCACAGCACAGCACAGCACAGCACAGCACAGCACAGCACAGCACAGTGGCCTGCTGTCGGCCCTGCCTAGGAAACAAATGCCATTATCCAACCATCCCAACAGGTTAGTCGGATTTGGGCTAATCTTTTTAACCATTCAACAAAAAGAATGTAAGCTGCCTGATCCTCAAACAGGAGCACAAACAGCTTATCAGCACATCACACATACAGTACAGCCACCCTGTGAAGCAGTCCAGCCAGGGAACCTTTAGCATATTAATCCCTGCTATCAGTTTAATTTGATCCAGTAGTGTAGGATGCAACCCCTTGCCATTCATTTCCTGGCTTCGACCTATTTACCTACTGTGCTGCAGGCTTCTCAGATATATGCCTTTGTTATTACTCTAGCTCTGAGAAAGCAAAGATGGTGTACAGGCAGAAATGGCACAGTCAGCGAAGCTGGTCAATATTGCCTTCATTCATGTGGTAAAACTTTGTAATAACTTCTTATGCTTTAGTTAACATTTAAATAACAATTTGTGCATCATATATTAACCATTAGTCTTACATTATTTCCCATCAGCAAATAATTCATAAACATGCCTTGATCAATCGGTCTGTTGGCTGTCTGTTTATTTATTGGTCTTTATGCTAAATGCTATTTATCTCTCTGCCTGCTGCCTTGCTGTCTATCATCCTCTCTGTCTGCTTTAACATTTGTAGATATATTTATGAATTATTTACTCATGACATATATAACTAAAGAACAATGGTTAACAAATAATGAACAAAGTGTTAACTAAGAGTTAACAAATGCTAAATAAATGCTTCAGAGGGAGCTTTAAAGTGCTACCATTCATCTGTGTGTTTATATTTGTTTCTTTGTCAGCAGATGCATTTTTTTCAGCATAACAAATGTTAAACTTGAACTTGTTAAGGATCGAACAAAACATGCAAGAAATGTACCTCATCCTTAATTCCCTTGCTCCCTCTACACCCCAAGTGCTGGATAGCATGTTGTTTGTGTTAGTCTAGGCTGTGTGTAAAGATTGCTTTCTGTATGGATATGTATCGTATTGTTCTCATCTTGAATGGAGAGCCAGTGAATCATGTGGTGGTACCGGAATGTTGTAAAAAGTGTTTTGTGTGTGTGCGTGCAAAATAACCCTAGTAAGACCTTTAAGACATTTGCATGCGTAATTCTCTTCAACATTAGTACAGTAAACCAGAATGACGTCATGGCAATATAAATGATCTGTCATTTGGACTTCAAATAATGTCGCTGAGTGAGTCGGGTCAGATGAATTCATAGGCTCCTAATCGTGTCTGAGGTCCTTAGGTCAGGCCTGTGTCGAGGAAAGCAATCCAAAACAACACTACAAGGTAGTGTAGGTAATAGGTGGTTTTAACAGCCACCAGGTGGCAGGTTGCCCAGTCTGGCTAGATGTTTGCTCTGCCATTAACAGTCTAGTAAGCCTGCCTCTTCATGTCTGACACGGTGTCCATTTGTGAAGCACTGCTGGCATGCTTGCTCTCCCTCACATGGGTAAACATAGTGTTGTGTAAACTCCATTGGCTTTAGGAAACCTAGTGTACACAAAGCACCTCTCCTCAAAGGTGTGGTTAAACTGCTTGCATTGCATTGCATACCCAGTGAAACACACACAGTCTCAAATGGGCACAAGGACATAAACATGGTTTGCCTGGATAGTACTCAAAGGAGTCTAATCTCATTAGGATGCCACTCGGTGCGCCTCATCCGGTTACTGCACTTTGGTTGTTTTGTGTGAATAATCAAGTCTCATGATTGAATCTCAATGATATTCAACTCTATCATATTGTAGTCGTAATGTGATAGAGGAGGGATCAAAGTTGTATGTAGGTCAACACCATTAGTCTAAGGGATGGAACTTCGCAGGATCTACTTTCCCACTTATTTTGTCTGTTTGTCTGGCACAGATGTTTTCTCTGTAACTGTCTGTGTGTGTGAGAGTGTATGTGTGTGTATGGTTGCACAAGCATGTGTGTGTGTGTGTGTGTGTGCGTGTGTGTGTGTGTCTGTGTGTGTGTGTGTGTGTGTGTGTGTGTGTGTGTGTGTGTGTGTGTGTGTGTGTGTGTGTGTGTGTGTGTGTGTGTGGTGGGTGTGTGTGTGTGTGTGTGCTGGCTGTTCCTGAGTACAGAATGTATCAGATGTACATGTTGTTCACCGAAAGTGTGTGTGGGACGAATACTGACAACTAAACTAGCAGGTGTATAGCAGAGGGCAGAAAGACACACACATGAACACACAGCCTCTCGCCATTCAGTTTACTGAACAAGATAAAGCTGCTATGAGTCATGATTTAATAACACTACTACACAATCCATATAATGCAACACTTATTATTATAAATACTAGCCTGGTGTGCACGCTGTGTTCCCAGTTGGCACAGAGGATGTGTTGGCTGCTAACAGCCTTGTAATTACTCATTCGCAACTGCATCAACCACAGGCTTTCCTGTTTACCCACGTACAAATCCAAAGCACAACATCAAACAAAGACAGGGTCTGAATATACTTAACAACCCCCACTGTAGCCCCTCAGTGCCAACCTCATTAACCTCACTTAAATGCAGCAGCCAAAATTAGCTCCCTGCAGCACCCAACCTGTTAGTACATGTTCAGACTAAAGCTTTACTTATGGTGAGTTGATAAATGAAATGTAACATGAAGTGTATGCATGTTGATGTGAAGGTTAAGTATTACTGTGATTAGTAGTCAAATCAATGTAATGTATGGAAACATGAAACCGTCTGCTGTGTGTGTGTGTGTGAGTTTGTGTGTAAATATGATGCGGTGGATATTTGCCCCTAGACACAGTCAAGTCCAGTTACCTGCAGTTTGTGTGTGTGTGTGTGTGTGTGTGTGTGTGTGTGTGTGTGTGTGTGTGTGTGTGTATGAGGCAGTCAGTATATGCCACCAGACACCAGTGAGGCCCATCTACCATAATATGGAGGCACGGAAGCAGTATAGCATAAAATGGAAGCACGGAGGCATATTTGATTGATCAATTGGACCCTCAGTGCTGAAGTCAGTGTGAAATGTCAGTGGCCTCGCTGCAGTCACACAGACACCCACAGAAACCACGCGATGATGCCCCTGTGGTCTGTGGTGAGGCCTGTGAGTCAGACCCGTTGCGTGCTCCCAGGAGCGCCGGAGAGGTGTCAGTTAGGCGATGAGACACGACAAGAGGTTTACACTACCAAGTGAAAGGAGAGTCCCACAGAAAAGCAACATTTGAAAGAGGTTACCTGTTACTATTCAGGAGTCCTGTAGGAATAGATTGACAAGAAAAAATAGGGAATCTTCAGATCTCAAGTTGAAGTTGAAGCTGAAGTTGGACACATGCCACAAGCCAACATTTTCTCAGCCCGATTGTAATTTAAGCTCAACTTTAGATCTCAAAATACTCTCTTTCCTCTATTCTATCAAAACTATTATTTTCTACCTAAGAAGAAACAGGTGGGATGTCAGTAAGAGCTAATTTATGTCTTATTCATGAGCCATTTCTCATTAGTTGTGTTGGTTATGTTCGGGAGATTTCCTTTTTTAAATAGCAATCACAAATGTTGAAACACTCCATGTCAACCATAATCATGCACCATGTCTAAAACACACCTCTGACCTCTAATGCCCCCTGCCTGTCATATGTCAGAATGCGGGCTTCTTTTGTTTGTGTTTTTGTTTTTTTTTTTACATTAAAACAGCACTATGCAACTTTGAGTGTTTTTTGCAGCTTTTTCTCAACGGAGTTCCCCCTGGTGTTTCCAAGTAAATGGACATTCTCATAAAAATGGATTACTTTCCCTTCCCCTCACCAGGTGCATTTGTTTTCAACTCAACAGATCAGAATAACCGATAAATATGAAAGTAGTCATGTCCACCAAGGTAAGTAAAATCAGAATATCTTCAGAATTTAACATTATCCTGCTTCTCGTGATATTAGAGACTTTGTGAGACTGAGGGTGCCAGGATAAACACCCAGATATTGCAAGCATGGTATTCTGTCCACAGACAGTGGGGGCAGTCAATAAAGTCTTTATTCGTCTGGTAATGACTCATTTAAGCATCTGCTGACTTGTGAAGATGATTATTTAACTCGAAAAAGTTGTATAGGGCTGCTTTAACACACGGCTCAGTATAAATTTGGGCGGGCATGTGACCTCAGTTTTCGTATTATTATAGACAAATAACTGACATCACAACACCATAAAATATTTAAATAATGCTCCAATAAATTAATTGAGCAAAACATGCTCATGGCTGATAATCACAGGAAACCAAGGGGAACTTCTGAGTTATTGTTTTATTTGGATTTCCAAAATGCCTTTTCCCTGTCATTTTTATTGGCATTGATGACTTTGCCCCCATGAAGGACATGTGTGTGAACAGTGCACTTGTGTTTCACTCTTATAAAGATATAAACTAAACATATAAATACAAATATATATTTTACAATACATCTAAAAGGAAGAAAAAATAGTTTTGTGCAGATTAGTCTGGTACTGCTTCCTCAAAAAGTGAATCATAACGATAGACACTAAGGATGCCAAAAAGAAAAATAAAGAAAAGAAACCAGGTGTCTGCTTGCTGGCTAGGCATCTGACACCAGAGTCATGTGCTGAATTTCAGCAAACATACTGTGTATACATCTTTTCCTAACTGTGTCTGTACATCATAACAAACATGGGTCTTACTAGTCTGACTTAAGGAAGTGTGATTTAGGGGGCTGCTACATCCACTCTAGCCTGATAAACCAGCCCGTCATATTTCATTTTGTACAGAGGGTCTGGAGCGAAGGCTGTGAGAAACGATTTCTTCCTGGAAGTGTGCACTCTGCTGGTTTAAAACAAGTGGCTCTGCCTTTACCCAATCGCTAACGTCTAGTCATCACATATGCAATTAGCTCACCTACGCACTACAATTCAAATGTAGCACACAAAAAGTCAACATCATGGCTCACAAACTGTTCACTGATTGGCTAGGAGTTGCTCTGTCCTCCTACATGCTCCTCAACTGCCTCCAGTCCAGACCCTCTGTAAAAAATGAAATGAAGTACGAGGGGTGGGTTTTCCACTCTACACTGAGTCTAGCATTTTAGATCATGTTTTGCTTGTAGACAATCCAAAAACTGGATCTTGAACAGCTTTAGAGCTGAATGGTACCATCTAAGGTGCAATTTATAACCATTATAAAATAAATAAACAATACATTTGTGTTTCCTTTCAACTAATTTTACATGTAACAATGTTCACATTTTTGATCCCAGATTCAAAGCTTATTTTTGATGCATGGTTCCCTTTAAAAAGGTCCCCACAGCCTACAGGTGTGGATATATCTCAGAGGAGGATTGCTATTACTATACAAGGGAGCAAAAACACTATACAAGTACCACTGTGACAGGTGCCAAAACTAACTGTAAATCGTGGGCCACACAGTATAACACTGGCTGCCAAAGGTTTAAATGAACATCAACAAAAAGAAAAAAAAACACCACTGACTAATACTGTCTTATATCACCGTGCAAAACAAAGGGCCAAAGATGCTGATGTAAAAAAAATAAACAAAGTTAGAGGTTTAACTCAATTGCCAGAAACACCTGGAATTCCATATATACTCTCTATATAGGCATATTCAATATATAAATTCAAAGCGTAATGAAAATTAGACATACAAACTATTCACATATCCACAAAAGTATATACTCTGTCAACGTAAGTGCTGTGTATATGAAACAGTCATACATTTTGAAACCCTGAAATTCCAGCAGAGAGAGTAAACTTGCTTTGAAAGTATAGAAAACAAGTGACTTTTGGCTTAAAATCACTTCAGACCAGAGAAAGAGAAAAAATCAAGTATTAAATCCAGTCATAGGTACGTAGAGGTATGCAGCACTTCACCGTCTTAGAGGAAAGAAAGATATGTGGACTAAATGCCTGGACTGGTGAATCATGAGGATATCTGTGTGTCACACCTTGACATCTGCGGACACGTAAGTGTCCAATAATCTCATTGCATCGGACTGGAAGTCCTAAGTCCTAAATGTTCACCTGTTCACTATATTGTGCACTACATAGCTAAAGGAGAAGTTTGATGTGAATCTATAGCTGTAATCTATAGCTGTAATCTGTAGCTGTAATCTATAGCTGTAATCTATAGCTGTAATCTAAAACTCAGTGGTTCCAGTTCACAGAGTGCTGTCCGTAGAAAAAAAAAGACAATTTGATTCAACATAGACCAAATAGCAAACCATTAGCTGATATTAACTAAATGGGGCATAGGGAAATGAAACTGAAAGTTAATTTCTATGCTCCGTTCAGTTAGTGCTAACTACCAGTTCATTATTCGATCTATACTGCATCAACTTTTCTCATTCTTTCTCCTACCAACAGCACTCTGTGACCTCGAACAACAAGGCTATGGATTGATTCACACCACACTTCTCCTTTAATGAGTGGATGTTTCGGACAGGATCTGTCTGTTAAATCTGCCTTTTCTTACATCACACATTCTCACATCATAAGGATACCTTCTTTTCTCAACTAGTTGTCCATGGATTCTTGTTAAAGTGAATGACAAGAATAAAAACAGAAACAAATGTCTGACACATGTTCTGCACAAAATGTCCCACGTCAGTCATTTCCAGGCAGTTGGGACGTTCCAACGTCCCGAACAGGAACCAATGACACTGATTTTGTCATCGTGGCTCACTCGCACTGCATGCAGTTAGGACACTGTGTGTGACAGCACCACGAGAGAGGAAGCAGCTGAGTCATCATGAGGATCTCGCCTACACACCTGCAGGTTTGTGAATGTTATGTGCTTGTGTTACAGGCCGTGTTATAAAAATGACTAAAAACTCCCTGAAGTTTTATCACCTGGGCACAACTGTCAACCTGATACAACTGTCAACTTCTCCCCCCCTTTCCCTTCTCTCTCTGCTCATATTCTCTTCCCTTCATTCCTGTGAAACTTTAGTGAAATGCTCGCTTGTGGGTCTTCTTCCTGGAACCCCCCGATGCTGGTTTGTGTGTTCGCCCTCCTCCCCCTCCTCCTCCGCCCTCTCCCCTGAATTTCTCCCCCTCCTCCTTCTGTCTCCTCTCCTCTGCTGCTCCCCTCTGCGTCTCCTCTGCTGTCGACTCCTCTCTCCCCACCGCCATGTCCTCTTCCCCACCCCGCCTCCTGCCCTCCTTCTCCTCTCCCACCTCCTCCTCCTCCCTCTCCCTCTCCCCCTCCACCTCCATCCTCTCCTCCATGCCGCCCCTTGACAGGGGCCTGGCCTCCATGGCATGCCCAGCTCCGTGCCGCAGGTGGGCCGCACCCGGTAGGCTGAGCCCCGACGCCGGACTGATCCCCAGTCCCATGGCCTCGGCCTTGCCTCTGTAGGCCCCCGGCGGGGAGGCGGAGTGGAGGGGGAAGAGCTGGGAGCCGGTGGGGAGCTGAGCCAGGGTGGAGATGGGGAGGCCGGGCACGGACAGCGAAGGCCCCACGGGGGAGAAGGTGATGGGGGAGAGCACGGTGAAGGGGGACCCTGAGGAGGTGGCAGCGGCCGAGGAGGAGCAGGAGGAGGAGGTGGCGGAGTAGGAGGAGGAGCGATGCAGCCTGGGCCGTTTGCTGTGGGGGTGCCGGGAGAACGGGGTGGCCTCCAGGGGTGTGTGCACAATGATGGGGAAGGGAGAGGAAGGATGGGTCCTCCAGTCCAATGGCTGCCTCTTCTGATTGTCCAACTGGCATTCTAAAACTTTTGAAACAGAGGTCAAAGGTCATTCTGATCGTCCAACTGGCATTCTAGAACTTTAGGAACAGAGGTGAAAGGTAATTTTCACTCCTTACAAACCGAAGTGAAAGGTTTTACACTCTGATGTCACACAGTGCTGACACTATGTGGATGTACTGGCATTGATCATAACTACAGTATAGGTACATTACTACAGTCTAACTATAATAACAACATTGCCTTTCATATTCTGTTACTGTTTCTTTTTATTAACAGCAACAGTAACAGGTGTAAATTATCAGCTTGCTATGGGTGCTAAATAGCAAGAAATCAAGAGTCTACAAATCTCCTCATCTAAATCTGCTGAGTGATCTGTAGTGTTTCTGCTGGTACATAATCTATAGAAGTATTCCCTCTGGTAATCATGTAGGTTTTAGACTGCTGGCAGAACTGCATAGGCTCTACTCTGCATTAGCTGAGATTTCGCAACAAGCATTTTGAGTGAGTGCAGAGTGAGTTGTGAGGCGGTGTGTGGTGTGTGTATGTGCATTTGTGTGTGTGTGTGTGTGTGTGTGTGTGTGTGTGTGTGTTTCTGCTTGTGTGTGTGTGAATGTATGTGTGTATGTGTAGTTTGCTGGAGAGGGATGGATGGTGGGTGTGTGTAGTATAGAGGGGGCTGTGATGGTGTGTGGGGGGGGGGGTGGTTTGCTAGAGAGGGGTGAATGGTGTGTGTGTGTGTGTGTGTGGGGGGGGGGGGGTGGTTTATTGGAGAGGGGTGAATGATGTATGTGTATGTGTGTGTGTGCGTACACTCCTGTGTGTATGTGTGTGTGTGGTTGCGCGCACGTGTGTGTGTGTGTGTGTGTGTGTGTGTGTGTGTGTGTGTGTGTGTGGAGAGTTCTCACCATCGAGGCGGTTGTGGAGCTGCTGTTCACTGTGGGCCGTCCGGCTGCGCTGCAGGTCCAGCACCTGCCTCACCGAGTCCAGCAACCCGAACATCTGAGTGAGCGTGCTCAGAACCGCTGCATCTGATACATTAACACACACACACACGCACCGGCACACACACACACACACACAAACACACACACACACACATACTATTGTAATGGTAAGACGCCAATGATGTGGACATGAATGAATATAACCTGAGGACTGTGTGCTATGTGAATGTGTTTGTTTATGCAGTGTCTGTCTGCTGGTCTGTGTGTGTGTGTGTTGCAGAGACAGAGAGTAGAAGAGAAACTGAATATGTGTGCTTGGAGAGAGAGAGAGAGAGTGTGTGTGTGTGTGTGCATGTGTGTGCCCATGTGTGTGCATGTGTGTGCGTGCATATGTGAGTGTGTGTGCGGGCGTATGTGTATGTGTGCATGTGTTAAGGTGTGAGTGTGTGTGTGTGTGTGTGTGTGCATGTGCGTGTGTCTGTGCTTGTGTGTGTGTGTGTGTGTCACCTGTATGGTGCAGCAGAGCCTGCTCCCCGCGTTGCTCCACCCCCCTGAGCAGGGCCAACAGCTCCGTGCGGATGCTGGACACCACCTCCCCCACCAGCCCCAGCTCCGACAGGCCCTGCCAGAAACTCAGAGACTCATCTGCACACACACACACACACACACACACACACAGATACCATACACATATACAGGCACATGCAGACACACACAGATACCATACAGACATACAGACACAGGCACAAACACACACACACATACAGATACCCCCCACACACAAACACACACACACAAACACACACACAAACACATATACACATTAACGTGTGCAGATGAGCCCACATACCGAAAAAAAAAAACCCACATACAGAATAAATATAGCCTGGTAAACCCGCACCTCGTACTTCATTTCATTTTGTACAGAGGGTCTGGACCGGAATCTCTTGAGAGTCATTTAGCAAGTCCCAGCAAGACCGATCCAATCAGCGAACAGAGGGTGTGTTCGTTAGCCGTGACGCTGACCTTGTGTGCTACATTTGAAATGTAGTGCGTAGGTAGGCTAATTGCATACGTGACGACCAGGCGTTAGTGATTGGGTAAAGGCAGAGGCACTTTTTTTAAACTTCAGCAGAATCCACACCTCCAAAAAATCGTTTCTGACAGTGTCTGTTCCAGACCCTCTGTACAAAATGAAATGAAGTACGAGGGGCTGGTTTACCAGGCTAGAATAAATAATGCTATATAAAAGAAAGAGTTAGAGCAGTAGAGTAGTTAGATAACATTTAGATTCAATAGCTACAAAATCTATGATCTATCCAAACATCCATCTATCTATCTATCTATCTATCTATCTATCTATCTATCTATCTATCTATCTATCTATCTATCTATCTATCTATCTATCTATCTATCTATCTATCTATCTATCTATCTATCTATCTATCTATCTATCTATCTATCTATCTATCTATCTACCTTCTCACACACACAGTCTCTCTCTGTCTCTCTGTCTCTCTCTCTGCCCTCTTGTCCATAACAAATGCCTTCTCTGTTTCATCATTTCATCGCTGTCACCTGTTGAATCTTCGACTTCTCTCTTGACCTCTCCGTTGGCTTCTGATTGGACAGGAAAGGTCATGTGACTGGCCCGCGCCTCCATTATGGGTCCGCCGGAGTCTTCAGACTTCTCCTCCATGAGCAACATCTGGCCTCCACCTGCTACAGCAGGAGGAAGAGGGAAGGACAAGGAAAGAGGGGAGACAGAAGGTAAGAGAAAGAAAGAAAGAAAGAAAGAAAGAAAGAAAGAAAGAAAGAAAGAAAGAAAGAAAGAAAGACAAAGAAAGAAAGAAAGACAAAGTGTGAAGATAGAGAGAAAGAGGGAGAAGCGACAGAACGTATGAGAGAGGAGGGACAGGAAGACAGAGGGTGGAAGAATAAGAGAAAGAGAAGAGACAGAAGGTATGAGAGAGAGACACAGAAAAGGGACAGAATGCATGAAAAAGAGAGAAAAAGTAAGAGAGGAGACAGAACAAATGAGAGAGTCTCTCTGTTCCACACTGCATTTGAAGTCTGCACTAGCCTCACTCCTATCACTAGCCTATTTCAGAAAGCCTAAATGGTCTGTCCACGGTGAATAGAGCTGTGGTGGCATTTCATCTGAGGCAGAAATAGACAAGTGAACGGTTTACCAGCTCCAATCACGGCCGTAATAAAAAAATCAGGAAAAGTGCCCTTGTACAGTACTGATTTATCTTTTCGGAAAGGTTACAACAGAGGGGATGAACACTGTCCTATGCCCAGCTTTGTCATGGTGACGAAAATGTGTCTGAACGCAGATCAGTTGCAGTAAACCCAACCAAGAAATCCAACTGGCAGAAACATTTCTAGATTAGCAAAGGCATTACTACACTCCTAAATGACAGACACTCAGCTAATGAAAATATTTATGACAGTGATATTGTCTACTTTTTTATATTTAATACAGCTCATATCTGTTTGGGAAAGCAGTTTCACTAAAAGTGATTACTGCAGAAGAAATTGAAAAGCAAATGTGTGTGTCATGGTGAATGAAATGCTTTTCAAACCAAAAAGAGAAATTTGCAAGCCATTTCTAAACTAATACCATTGCAGTCAACTAAATATACTTTATACAATAAATATATTTTAAATTCACATGTATATTTTTTCTTACACAGGGGATAATAACAAACAACTCAAATCACAACAAGTGGAACTGTCTGTTAAACATCACACATGGAGATGTCCATTGAGGCAAATGACACAGAAAAATGAGCACCACCCTGGCTTGAACTGCTTTGCATCTCTAGCTAGTGGGGGGAAGCACTGGTGTGAGCAACAGGTGTATAGTCTTCTTATTAGAGAGAGAAAGAGAGAGAGAGTGTATGTGTGTGTGTGTGTGTGTGTGCGGTTGGAGGGTGACGGTGGGGTTGTTGCCCAGGTGTGTGAGCTACCTGGCAGTGGGGTGGAAAAGTGGTGGGTGGGCATTGAGGCAGTGGAGGGGAGGTGGGTGCTGTTTATGAGTGTGTGTGTGTGTGTGTGTGTGTGTGTGTGTGTGTGTGTGTGTGTGTGTGTGTGTGTGTGTGTGTGTGTGTGTGTGTGTGTGTGAGAGCTACCTGGCAGTGGGGAGGGGGGGGGTGGGCATTGAGGCAGTGGAGGGCAGGCGAGTGCTGTTGATGAGGAGGTCGAACTTTGTGCTGCGACAGGAGTTGGTGCAGACTGAGTCGTGCTGGTAGAAGTCTATCTGGCCTGAGTCCATCATTTTCCTGCAAGAAGAGGCCACGAGGCACACAACACGGTCAGTGAAAGCAAAATGGCTTCCCACTCCTGTGTGCTTGGCTGGAGTCTTTGTATCTGATGCATGGTCCACTGGCCGGGTTTATCTGAATGCTGTCAGCAGGTGCAGGCTTGTATGTAACACAGCAACATCATATTGCTGCAGATTTTGTATGCGACAGAAGATACACTGAAATAAGCTGAATCATAACAACTGTGAAATGTACACACATGGGCACAAATCTAGGTACTAAAGCAAACCCAAAAAAGAACAAGACAGGGCAGAGAGGAACCATATTTGTGCACATTTGACATCATTTTGTAACACTCTCTAATGTTTCTACAGTAACACTGACTGCAGTTGCATTATATAAATAACTTGAGAGTGATAAATACATCAAATAAAAATAAAAATAAATCAGTTATTAGTGACAGAGAGCAGGGCATGTTTGAACAGGAGGCCGCTGAACTGGGAGAGAAGCAGGTCATATTTGCATGTTCATGTATCTTCCATAGGGATCTCTTGTGTAATTTCTGTGGAGATTCCTAACTGGTGTGTGTGTGTGTGTGTGCATGTGTGTGTGTTTGCCACAGTCTGCATTACCTGAGCATAACCCCTCCCAGGCGAATGGCTCTCTTCCAGTCTTTCAGAGTGGATTTGCCAGCCAGCTGAACAAACTGCTTGGGGCTAATCAGCTGGTCATTGAACTGCATGGAAAGCATAAACAGGAGCAGCAACAGCGTCAAGCAGATTTGCCATTGATAGGCCACAGCAAACGTGCATGTGGAGTCAAATCATTACAGTGCAAACTTGGCATTGATAGGCCATAGCAGACGTGGATGTGTAGTGAAATCGTTACAATACAAATACTGTGAGGGTTGTTTCCGATTTTGTAAAGAAATTACAACAATATCCGAAACTCAAGACAGTTTCTTTTTTGAGAGGGTTGTTGTGGGCGTGGTCACACCTTTACACATTTGACGTTGATGCCCGGACACACAAACTTCTTGTAGAGGAGCACCGCCCTGCTGTCGCCACAGGTGATGGGGTACCCGTACTCCACCTCATCGCCCTCCATGCTGCTGTCGTCTGCTGCTGGGGGTCACAACAAGACAAGCCTTACCATATTACCAGACTACACATGCACCGCTGAACTCCACAAAGATCCAAGTTATCTGATGAGCGCTTACTGTCCCTTTGAAGAGGGGACTGATCTTATCACTGATGGCAGATGAGCCCTGTCCATGACAAGTATGGGCACGATGTCCACAAACGACGCTATTTTGTATCATATCAGGCAGCTGCATAGAAATATGTGAAGAGGAGAGGAGGAGAAGTGGGAAGAGGAATGAGGAAACCTCTCACCTTGGTTCGTCTCCACAGCCAGAACTGTGGTGGAGGTATCTGCAATGTCATCATTTGTCCTGCAGGGGGAGACAAAGTTAGCGACTTCACGTTCCAGCGAACACAAAGCACCCTATAGGGTAGGGCTAATCGGTATTCTGCGTGCATAGCGCGTTGGGCTTATGACTGAAAACAAAGCAGGTAAACAACCTGACAGTATTGGTAGGTATTAAAATGCAATGCCTGGTTTATTCACAACACTTAAAGATGCATGGCCCAAGCTAATTATAGGCCCAAATGTCTCAGATATCATGCCCCACAAGACATATATTCTCGGCATTGATTATTATGATTAAAACGAGAACCAGAATGGACTGCAACAACAGCATCGCTTCAGAAGAGCAGCTTGCCATTGTCAGTGAAGGCGTTGCCGGTTGGATGCCAGTGTTCAGGTGAGTGTGTCAAGTCTAATAGACCGCTAACTATTCCATCACCGTTAATAGAGAGAATGGCTACCCCCTACTCCACTCACCCCTGGGGGTCGGACTGCAGGTGCAGGATGACTCGGGCTCTATGGCCAGTGATGGTGTCACCCTCCTCCTCTTCTGCCTTTATCATCATCATGTCCCCCATGGACATGCTGACATCCGTGTTGGCCATCACAGTCTCCAAGAACCACTACAGGCGCAGATGGGAAGAACAAACCAACCACTTTGGCAATATTGCATTCATGTTTCCTTACATCCTGTTGGAAAATTCAACTTTAAAAGTACACGGAGAACTGATGATGAAGCATGAAGAAATTGTACACACCAGAATAGAAGGTAATAAAACTGTTGTTACAAGTGCAGGCTAGTTGTAGTGGTAAAAGTAGATGTAGTAACCTTATACTAGCAGCAGTATGGAAAGGAGACAAATGCATAGCGTCTTTTGGTCTGTAAATAACACCAGTGAAGTAGCACACAACCAGTTCAAATTAGCAACCAAAACCTCAGTTACGCGCCGGCAGCACTGCTGTTGCGTGAGTAATAGCACAGTGCGTGTTGTACACTCATAACTGTGCAACAGTGCAGGCTACGTGCAAATTCCACGCACAAAAGGGCGTCAGAGAGGCATGTGAACAGTTAAAATAATCAGACGTAAAGGCACATACAATTGCCTTGCCAAAGATTACAATTATACATGACTAGTTCCCCATGCGCAACTGTATCCAATTATAAGAGTACATGGTTATTGATCTATTTCAAGATAGGCTACATTGACAAAGTTGACAGTAAGAAAACTCCGATCACACCCAACAATAACCAACGACCTGGTTCATATTATATTTTTGTTTTTGTGTCCTCCTAGATTTTAAACAATATCCCAAGTTGAGGCTTGCGCTTTTCCACCCTTTGCGTGCTTACTCTATCTGTGCGTTTAGGAATGCGCCATTTATTTAACCTCACCACAACAACATTGGCACTTGATCTTTGGCAAACAATTTAGAAAACACAGTGAAGTATTTGAGATGAATGCCGGTTCGACTTGTCACTGTCACAAAGGTTGCCAACCCTGGACTGATCCGTTGTTTCTTGAGCCTTAACGTGCCTTCGTATTTCTTTTCTCCCCGTTTAGCACTGACGTCTCTGGTGCGACGGCACGCACACCAACAACCGTGCGGCAACGTTGTCCCGTCCCCCCAGGTCTCGGTCTCACAGGGCTCGGTAGCAACCCGCCAAATACCCCTTGCACCCCACTACTTCGACACCAAATGACAGAATACATATATACATAACTTTAATTAAAATCCGTTCGATTTTTCTTACCTTTTTACGGCGTCGAAATCATCCTTAGCTTGTTGAGAGCTTTTTAGAGCATGCGCCCTACCGCTTCGCTACACTTCCTGCAATGAAGGCAGGGATCCTTGCCTGAGAAGCATCTGTCCCACTGTCACGAGAAGCGGTCTGTTCGCACGCGATGTGTAAATCGGTCAAACGGCGCTTATTTTCCCTTGTTTAACGGTGGATTCTGAACCAACGGATGGCACGTTTCAATAGGGTCTTCACGCATAGCTCTTATCTACATTTATCACGGAACGACAGGTTTGTAAGCTATGGCTAGTATTCACTAGTGTAAATACTGTCTGCATTTCATTGTTTGTCTCAATAAAGCGTCTTTGTGAGCTGTTGTAACTGTTGAGTTTTATGCATTCCTTTGTCTGCAATGAACAGCCATATGTGTAAAATTGTATCGAGTTATCAAAAAGCATACTGCACAGGTTGCATATGTAAAAGGAAAAGGTATCCTACCAGAGGGTGGCAGTCGCGCCCCCCAAAAAATAAAGTGTGGAATATCTTGGCAAGTATGAGACGTGATGGGTCTGTTTATGATACAGGCTACAGCGGATTTGCCTGTGGGGTCTGTAATCCTTTACGCACACATTGCATGCAGGTCCGCATAAGCATAGGCCTGTGCTTTGGCATGCAGTTCAAACACTGACATTATCAGGGTAGATCCATAAACTTCCTAATGACAACAAATATTCTCGTTGGCCTCACACATGAATGTCTATCTACCGTATTTAATGACTGTCCCAAAACTCTCAGCTCTTCGCTAAATATACATTAGTTGTTTGTTTTTAGTTATTAGTTGCCATTATTTGGTGTATGTTGTTTTCGGTGTGGATTCTGTCATTTGTAAAATAAGCACGCTGTGTGTGGGGGAGACATCAAATAATGTGCATGTAATGTACCCAGCGGGTCTTCAAAGTGGTGTCTCCAGTCAAGGGTGTCTCTCAGACCGCTCATGTGTGCGGCACTATGGTGCAGCAATAGTAACGTTTGTCCTTTTTTTCAAACTCCAGTTCCTTATTTGGGGAAGGAATTTAGGAAACAAGTGGTTTAACTGGCACTTTCCCAGACCAATGAGAGTAAAGCATGCGCTCACTTGCCCAATCAAAAGTATTCAGAGCCTCTAGCAAATAAAACTTCGGTGAGAGTGGTGAAACTTGCGATGTAACTGTCCCCGATGGCTTAAAAGCTAAGCTTCCAACTGCACGTATTGCTCTGAGGGAATCATGCGCCCAAGTCCTGGAAACAGTTGGGATGCCGTGGAGACTTTATCCTTATTGTGGTTTATATTAAACGCCGAGGCACTCCTGGTGAGCGGACAAGATGGTAAGTTGGACTGGCTGGGATAACTGCGCTTGAGTGTTGTCAACATGTCAATATCTGTTTTATTTTACTGCCATGGCGAATTGTAATTTACATTCATTTGAAAGGCGATGGGAACTCTAAAAACAAGTCATGTGGGTGGGTTGAAAGTTTATACTGGCATCTGTGGGAAGATCTGTGAAGGCTGGAGTTAATGATTAAAAGGAATTCCACCTATGCGACATGCCAGTGTACTTTGAGTTCAGTTTGAAAGGCAGGTTTGTGTTGGAGGTGTGGTGAAGAGAGGGATGGTGAATGGATTTATAAAAAATGCTGTTTTTTGTTGAATAATTCTTTAATTCCACATAGGTCAAATAGACATAATACAACAGACATTAGAAGTTAGGCCATTAGTTTGTCTACATACACCGTTTCTGAATATGGTTACTGAAACATCAAACAGGTGTTTCTTAACAAACACTTGGTCCATATTGGATGAATCAGAAGGTATCTTGATAGTGCATCACTTTATCAAGCCTTCTCTGTTAGACAGCACAGGGTAGATTTTATTGACTGTATTGACTATATGAGATTGGTGTAAGCCAAAGTAATAAAACACAAACTCATCACCTAAGTTCTCTATGACCTAAGTTCTACTGCTCCTGAAATCTTGCACCTACATATTCACTGGCTTAGCCATCTCTCTCTCTCTTTCTCTCTCTCTCTCTCTCTCTCTCTCTCTCTCTCTCTCTCTCTCTCTCTCTCTCTCTCTCTCTCTCTCTCTCTCTCCATCTTTCAGCACAAAGACTTAGTGAGGGATCAATGTGTGTCATTTAGCCTTTTTAGGGAGAGAGCAGCCCTCTGTGGCAGCCTCGCTCACTGAAGGACGGGACTGGAGGAGTTATTGTGTGGCAGCAGTGCCATGGCAACACCAGCCGGAGAGTATTTATGAGCCGTTTGAGTTTGTTTTGCTGTCACCCTGAAGGCCGATCCTATAGAGTTCCCCCTCGGAGCGGGTCTGGCTGGTCAATGACCCGGCAGGAAGAGCCCAGAGGGGTTTATGAGGGCTCGAGGGGGCTGTCGCCAGCGCTGGTCCTTAAATGCTCTGGCCATAGAGAGTACTTCTGCCTGTGTGAATGCCATGCTGTGTTCAGGGAACACACACGAGCCAAGGATCTCTCTTTCTCTCTCTCTCTCTCTCTCTCTGTCTCTCTCTCTCTCTCTCTCTCTTTCTCGCTCTCTCTCCGTCTCTCTCTCTCTCTTTCTCTCTCTCTATCTCTCTGTCTCTTTCTCTGTCTTTGTGCAGCTCTCTTCATCTCTCTCTCTCTGTCTCTCTTGCTTTCCATCCCTGACTCTACCTTTGTGTTTTCCTGTCTTTTGCTTTCTCCTTCTTTTGTTCATTCTTCTTGCAGCTTTCTGATGAGCTCACTACTTCTTTATTACTTTTTCTCTTTGGCATTTTACCCACAAACAATCTTACAGAGTGCCTCCCTGTGTCTTCTGCACATACATACACTCTGATAACACAATTTCACTATGTTACAGTCTGGCTTTCTTATCTACTACCAATCCTTTAAAGTACAAGTACAGCATGACTCGCTACAGTTTGTACCATAGACAGTATATTATGTATACTGTAAAAACTTAATATAGCCGAGAAAAAGCTAATCAACGGTTAATCCTTTCACTTCAGCTGATCCCGTCATGAATCAGAATGACAATGTAATGTACAGGGCAACTGTGTTAACCCACAAAAGAAGTTTGGTAGTAGCTTTTGGTATCTATATGTATGTATAGTGTGTATGCATGTATGGCCAGCCAACTTGGCCACACATCAGGAAACTAGTTTGACAGGGGCATCCTCCCTCCTATAATGTCCCTGTATCTCATGTCTGTTTCTAGTTGATACATGGTTGTACCATCATCAGTGTTTATGCAGGACAGTCCGGACATCCCCGTCCCATAGGCTGAAAAACAGGAAGAAGATTTATTTGCAAGTCAATAAGATATGCGTACATACACTAAGTGTATTTGCATGAGTTGTCTCTGAATCACTGCACACCATTTGTGTAACAGAGAGGTCCTTTTGCATGTGTTGTGTGTGTGTGTTTATAGGTCATGTGAATGTGTGCGCTTTTAAGCATTTGGGTGAAAAGCTTTGTTTGTATAGTGTGTGGGCGCGCGCATGTGTGTTGCTCTGTGTCTGTGTGTGTTTGTGTGTCTGATTGTATTTAGAAAGTATTTTTTTCACAACAGGGTAGGAGGTCAGGGTGTGAGTCAAGCGTGGTCTGATCCGTGGACAGGAAGAGGCCTTGCTCAGGCAGACTCCTGCTGTCGCTGAGACTCTGTCTGCGGACAGACTGTGTGGGCGCATGTAATCTCATGGCAGTGCGGGGGAAGATGACCAACCATTAGGTCAATTATTTTTCCTGAATCATTTGTTTGTGAATGTCCGGAGTGGTCGGGAATCTCACGACAATGTAGTTGCAGTGTGTCTGTGTGTATGTGTTTGTGGGGCGGGAAAGAACATATCTGTGTTGTTGTGTTGAGCCATACACTCCTGGGAAACATGTTGCTGAATCTCTGACGGACATACCTGGATAGTTCAGTGACAGGTACAACAGCTGAACATCCTGCCTTGGCAAATACTCAGGCCTGCGGGGACTTGTCTCTTCTAAAATCCCTCCGGTGAAAAAAAAATCAAAATTACACGTTTGCGTGCTTGTTAATGAGCCACCGACGACAGACGGCAATCTTCCTCACGCCATCAGCACCAAGCCCACTGCCTCTTTTTCCCGTCACCCCTGGCCAAGAGGAATTTCCTAGCCCAGGCAGCCAGCGCTGTAGGTGTATTAGCACTCTTTGTAATTTTTACCCACTATCATCACTTTAACTTGAACTTGTATTTGTACCTCATCTCTGGACTGCCTAACCACAGGCTGTCAGAACTGAAATTGCTGTCTTGTTATGGGACACTGTTTTTGGTGCGTTTGTCATTGGAAAGTGTGTAATCATGTGTCTGGACTGTCCATGTAAACATCCAGCATCAGCTAAGAGTGGGAATGCTAATAGACACACATCTGTGGGGATTAATGTGGAGTTCATTAGAGGTGAATAGCAGTTCAGCTGGATATCAACTTCAACAGACATAGAGTAGAGTAGAGATAGATACTTTATTTATCTCGAATAAATTCAGGTGTCCAGTAGCATATACATATCATACATATCATACATACATACACATAGGCACACAGGCTTATGGCATACACATACATGCTACACAGGAGTACCAAGAAAGGCATCAATTGTGATGTGTTAAAAATTAGGGTGTGACATTCAGCTGAATATCAATTCTAATAGAAGTTCTAATAGAGCAAAACATTTCAACTCCAATGGAAGTTAAACCAGATATCAACTTTAATGAAAGTTATACACCACCCCCAGATGAAATTGTGTCTGTCCCCAGAGTCCCTAGAGTGGCCAGAAGCGTTTTCTAGCAGACCCAGCCATTGTCCGAATCTGGCAGCACTGACCTTAGCTTAGCTTAGCATAGTTGCGGTAATCTAGTGTTGCCAACTAGCACACTGTGATGGTGCTTTTCCTGTGCTTTCCCTGTTCTTCCACGGAATAATAGTCCCCCATCTAAATGGCGCTTGGTCAATCCCTTCGTGTTAATTTGCATTGTCTTTTGTACTCGATGCACAGGTCACAAGTAGTAAGTAATTACAAAAAAAATCAAGTGAATTGATTCACTTTTGCCACAGTGTGCTAGTTGGCAACACTAGATTACAGCGACTATGCTAAGCTAAGGTCAGTGCTGCCAGATTCGGACAATGGCTGGGTCTGCTACAAAACGCTTCTCCCACTTCAACATCCAACTCTATGGGCTGCGGGAACAGACTCAATTTCATCTGGGGGTGGCGTATTCCTTTAAGCCAGATATGTACTCTACAGTTCTATTTTTGTGCTATATTTCATATAGCAGGGTGTTTGTGTATTATTCTGTCCGTCCGTCTGTGTAAGGTTGGTGGTGTGCATGTGGAAAAACAAGCACAGTGTAAATATTGTGTGGGTGACTGAAAGTAGAGCACAGGGTGAGACAGTGGCCTGTTGGACATTGGCAGTGCCATGCAGTGTTGGCACTTACTGATGGGCAAGGAGCAGAGCTGTAGCTAGCCAACAGGCAACACAGGCAACTGCCTAGGGCCACCAGGCAACTAAAAGGCCTCAGGGGGCTAGAAACCTTCAAACTACAGTGCTAGGAATTATTTTTTTAAATGGAAGCGGCGGGCTTATGCTTGGGGCCCCAACGGAGTCTAGAAATGTCACTGGCCAGAAGGCGTACACACAAGCAAGGCTCTGCTGGACCAATAGACACACACACACACACACACACACACACACACACACACACACACACACACAGGCCAGCTCTCTGCTAAAGTGTTTGTGGCAGGGAGGGCAGCCCCTGGTTGTTCCCGATCACTGGGGCATATCGGTTGACTGCAGAGCAGAACATCTTAATGAGCACAGGACTCAGTAACCAGCCCCAGAAACCAACCCCAGCAACCAACCCCAGAAACCCAGCCTCAGCAACCCAGCCCCAGCAACCCAGCCCCATTCCAGTCACTTACATACAGTACATGAAGCATCCACATGTGAATTTGGAGCTACACCTGACCTCACCTAAACTCAAACCTCCCCTTTCCTCTGCTGTTCCAGAGTTTTTTTTTTTTTTTTTTCCCCAGAGCATGACTCGATTTTCAAAGTACCAGACTGAGTTTACCTGGCCTAGCACTCAGGACACAGCACTCACCCCAGAACCCCCGCCACGCACACACACGCACACACACGCACACATACAAAGAAACTTTCTCTGTCCTCTGTCTACTCTAGACAAGATAAAGGTGGCATAGAGAGCCAGTATGTATGCCACAGGTTCATCCAGTCAATCTGATGTTTATAGTGGGTGTCAGGAGGGGTTAAAGACCGGGGGGTACTAGTGTGGTAGGTGGGTGATAGAATGGAGTGAGTGAGTGAGGGAGGGAAGGGATAGAGGGAGAGAATGAAAGACAGACCCTCAGGGGAAACTAACAGTTAAGCGAACGAGATGTACTATGCAATATGCTGCCAACTCAAATGTCCCTGTCTTCACCCGGCCCTTTACTGGCACACACATCAGGCACGTTCTTTTTGAACCTAGTGTGAAAGCAGCAATCTGTCTCTCTCTCTCTTCCTCTTTCCCTCTCTTTACCTCTGTCTCTCTCTTTTAAACACTCACACACATACACACACACCCACACACACCCAAACATCACTATGTATAGCTTGCTCCTCATCTGTAATCTCCTGGGATGTTACTGCGTGATCAGCCTGGCCTTATTTGGCAATGTGCAACCCAACATAGCCTTTGGTCATAACCAACTGACTCATATGGGATTTCTCGATATTCATTAAATTAGCAGCAATTAACAGAGTCTGGCCTTAAGAGTTTGCTTTGCTGAATGGTATAATTAAGCGTTTATTATCCATGGTCACGGCAGGCTTGACTTGGCTTGACTTGGCTTGGCTAGGAATGAGGCTTCCCTGAAACACCAGCATCACGGCACCATAACAGGAGCTCACGGGAGGAGCAGGTATGAGTCAGAGGGCTGAACGGAGGCAGCTCCCTCCGCAAGAGGCTCGGTGGCAGGAGGAGGGTAGACTGGTGCAGATTATGCTCTTAATCCTTGTGAGACAAACAACAAACATAAGGGGAGGAGAGGAGAGAAAGGGACAAGTGGGGAGAGGAAAAGTGAGAAGAGGACAGAAAAGGAGAGGAGAGGAGAGGTGCGTGCTGAAGCTCTATTGCTCTTGTTCCCCCTCGAGTGGGATGAATGTGTGTGGGAAGAAAACTTAAACATCTTAAACGTATATTCTTAAATTCTCTAAATCTCTCTTTTTCACCTGCTTTTTTTGCTCACCTTGCTGGCTCACCAGTGTTACTGTCACCTACAAACCTCCTAAAAGTTATTAATGTGGAAACAGAAGTGCTTGCTGACGTGTGACTAAGCCTGCTGTGTTTGGCAGCGATGTTCTGTGTAAAAGCACCAGCTGTTGCAGCATCCGCTTGCTCCTGCCTGCCTTATCAGCCGGTTCCCACACCTACACACTGCCTCTCTTTGACCACTACACACACACTGCCTTTCTTTGACCACTACACACTGCCTCTCAGTGAAATCCACACAGTGCCTCTGCTGGCTCTACACACTGCCTCTCCCACTCCTACACACCACCTCTCCTACCTCTGCCACCATGCCTCTCCCCCTTTACACACCACTCCCTGCCTCCACACACTGCCTGTCTGTGGCCTCCATACACTGCCTCTCCCACTCCTACACACCACCACTCCTACCTCTGCCACCTGCCTCTCCCCCTTTACACACCACCTCCTGCCTCCACACACTGCCTGTCCGTGGCCTCCATACACTGCCTCTCCCATACCTACACACTGCCTCTCCATGACCTCAGCACACTGCCTCTCCATGACCTCAGCACACTGCCTCTCCATGACCTCAGCACACTGCCTCCACACAGTACCGCCTCTCATGCCACACACTGCCTCTACCCAGGCCCGCTGACAGCCTTAATAGCATAATAGACATAGCTGATGTACTGTAAATAATACTGTGTCAGTTAATTTGCTCTCTTTGTTGGAAACTCCTCACCTGCACACAAATACTACTTACTACAGAGGAAGCAAACAGTTGTTAAATGGATGTGATTATGAAGGTGTCTCACTGTTTTAAAATTAAATACTGCCATGTTTTGCCAGCCTTTAGTTAGAACATGATGTCAAAGTCTGTTTGCCAAAGTCAGACGGCCTGCTCACTGTCAAAGAAATATCTTCTTGAGATGTCATGCTGCTTGGTAACATAAGGCATTTTTGTTTTAAAAAATCACTGCAGTAAGTCTTAGCTCACATAGAGAACCAGCAGTAACCTTGTGGTAAATAGTTGATCTGTATTTAACCTTGTGAATCCCTGACACTGTGAACAAATTTTACCAGCTTTACCTTAAACTTTACCTTAAATTTGAACCCTCTCTGCCCATATCAGGTAATGGCTGTGGGCACACAGTCCTGGGTACGAAGAGTGGTACCCTGACCTCCCTGAACTACCCTGGCACGTACCCCAACCACACACAGTGCGACTGGAGGATACAGGTGCCGCAGGGGAAGACGCTTCACCTCTACTTTGGAGACTTTAACCTGGAGCAGAGCGAGGACTGCCAAGCAGGGTCCCTCACCATCGCAGACGAGAAAGGAGTCACCATATGGGGTAAAGCACTAATGTGTGTGTGTGTGTCTGTCTGTCTGTCTGTCTGTCTGTGTGTGTGTGTGTGAGAGAGAGATAGAGAGAGAGAGAGAGAGTTTACACTGAAGACATACACCTTCTGTGTCCCTGTCTGAGGCCAAATATTCAATGTCCAGCATACAGTACACTTACATGGGTTTCCCTGGACTATAACTTGCTTTGGGCATTGTTTGATAAATGGCCATTTCTGAAAAAAAAAAAAAAATCTCCCACTGCTGTAGCTGACATGAGACGCAATACTTTTATTGTTCGTTTAGAAAGGAATTGCTCTTGGAAATTGGGAGCGTTTTGATCTGTGAAAAAGGATGTAAAATTCTATCATAAGAATAATGTAGGACAGCACAGGTGTTCCCTGAGAGATTCCTCTTCCTCTTCACATAGCAAGTAAAATTCAGTTATGATGACACTAGGAGCCATTTGGAGTCTGGATGCCATCTTGGAGCTATTAAATGAGAAATGATACCCCACTGAAATCTTATCTGTGTGTCTCCTCCTGTGTGTTGTTATGATGCCAAGTGATGATAATCAGCCTAGTTTATTCCAAAAACATTTATTAAAATGTATTACTGTCATGCAAACATAGATACCCTCAAACTCACCCATGTTGAGAAAGTTGTAATGTCAGTATGCAACAGTGTAGCTAGGATATTGACATACAATATTAACCCTTTGAGAAGTGAATGATTATTTTCCCCGTTCTTCTAGAATCCTACACGAACATTCTTTAGCTCTCATAGAACTTTGTGTTAAAATCCCTCAGGGTATTTGTTGAAATCATAGTGGGAACAAATGTTGTAACCACACGTGTGACCCTACTCCTCAAAGGGTTAAGACTAATTGAAACAACATGGCTGCCCCCCAAATGCTCATGGGCATGTTCATGCTGTCTTGATGATCCTCTGGTTGGACCGATGGTGAACAGGATTCATTTCATCTCAGATGTTGGCACTCACCTCATTCCTGAGGAGATTCCTCAGCCTCAGCTGTACCCAGTAAATATCCCAAGCCCAGTAACCTTTTACCATTCATCAAGACGTAAGGGACACCCAGCCCTCTACTGAGAGCGCTCACCAGCCTCTCGAGATGAGCAGACCCTTTCTGCAGGCTCATCTTCCTGCCTCAGAAGAGGGTGAATAGTGACTGAAGGCCTGAAACACCTGTTGATCTTGAGGCACCCTACTGATGAGGTGTCCTGAAACGTTCACAATTCCAATTTTGGCAAACCCTTGGCAAGTGTAGGGTCACTCCTTCACTGTACAACATGCGCTGTCTGTAGCCAACCAAGTGCTAAACACAACATCTTAACTCATCAACTATTGGTCTTGAGCTGCCGCATATTACAACAACAATGATAACAATAAAACTGCTGTCATAGTCATTTCGTTTGGGGTTTGACATTCTTAGTAATGTACTGTGTAATAACATGGAGAAAATGTTTGTCATTAAAAAAGAAAATATAGCCAAATGAAGGAAGTATGTCTCATGCAGGTGTTTCCTGACTTTGTCATCTCGAGATTTTATTTTAGATTATGTGCCCCACACGTTATTTGGATGCTTGCCTTTGGATGTTTTATTGTAATCATATTCCTTTCTTATCAACAACATCAACTCTGGCTCGATATAGCTCAGAAGAGATAAGCCCTTAAAAAGTTAAGACCAGTAGTTGTACTAGTTAAGTACCAGTGTACTATGTACCAGTTAAGAAAATAAGAAACACAACTGTTACAGCAAAAGGAAAAGGTGGCTTAGTGTTTTTTTATTTTGTTTGTCCATCAGGACGATCCTTTGTCATACCACCACAAAAGTGCAAGGTTTACATGGTGCCAAACATCACCTTGCTGAACCAGTTACTTAAGTGCCTCTTTAGTGTTCCACTGAATGCAAACACAGCTCGGTTTGAAAAAACAAAAAAACAAAAAGACCAAACTTTAAAAAAAAGTGCCCGCAGGGACTCTGGCGATAACGTGTGGCTGATTAGAGGTGTTGAGTTGCCCTCTGCGCCAACCCTGCAGCCACAGCATTGCTCTCCTACACCACCCACCTCCAGCACCCTCACCCTCCGCTCAGTGCTGTAACTCTAGAGCAATAGCGCAGGTATTGGCCGTATTGTTGTTACGAGCAAATTCCACAGGGTCTACCTCACACTGGCGTGTGTGGGTGCGTGTGCGTGTGTGTGCATGTGTGTGTGTGTTTGTGTGCGTTTGTGTGCCCCTCTCCTCTTCATTCCCCTTCTCTCTCCCTCTTCATCGGCCGTTCGCACAAGCGTGCCCCGGGCTCGCATGCCACATACCACACTGCTGTAGCACGGCTTTTATGTGACACGGTCTCTACGGCAACGCACAGCAACAGAACCAGAGCAAGGAGCCAGCAGCCCTTCAGAGTGTGGGTTTGTGTGTGTGTGTGTGTATGTGTGTCTGTGTACATATGCATGTGTGTGTGTATGTTTGTGCGTATGTGTGTTTGTGTGTATGTGTGTGCGTGAATGTGTGCGTACTCACGCCACAGATCCCTGGGGGCTTACATCGTTGATTAGAGTGTGCGTGCGTGTTATGGTGCGTGCCGTTTTTGGCAGTGTGAGGGGGTGTGTGCATGTGTGTGTATTTATGAGTGTGTGCGTGTCACAGAGAGAGGGGGAGTGCATGTGTGCGTGCGTGCATGCGTAAGCATGCATGTGTTTTAATGCTCTGGGGTCATGTGACCATGCTGGAGCGTGCTTTGTGTATGATTTTCCCCAGCTTGCAGATGTTGTCTCTCTCTCTTTCTCTTTCTTCCC